>CM041550.1:26553179-26758179 GCA_023238725.1 Scortum barcoo
TGACCGAGCTTCTCACCCTATCTCTAAGGGAGCGCCCGCCCAGCCACCCTGCAGAGGAAACTCATTTCGGCTGTTTGCTGCTTGTATCCGCGATCTTGTCCTTTCGGTCATTACCCAAAGTTCATGACCATAGGTGAGGTGGGAGCGTAGATTGACCTGGTAAATCGAGAGCTTCGCCTTTCGACTCAGCTCCTTCTTCACCACGACGGTCCGGTACACCGACCGCATAACCGCGCCTGCGGACGCTGCACCAATCCGCCTGTCAATCTCACGCTCCATCTTTCCCTCACTCGTGAACAAGACCCCGAGATACTTGAACTCCTCCACTTGAGGCAGGACCTCTCCACCCACCCGGAGAGGGCACGCCACCCTTTTCCAGGTCGAGAACCATGGCCTCAGGATTTGGAGGTGCTGATTCTCATCCCAGCCGCTTCACACTCGGCTGCAAACCACTCCAGTACATGCTGAAGGTCCTGGCTTGATGAAGCCAACAGGACAACATCATCTGCAAAAAGCAGAGATGAAATCCTGTGGTTCCCAAACCTGACTCCCTCCGGCCCCTGGCTACGCCTAGAAATCCTGTCCATAAAGATTATGAACAGGACCGGTGACAAAGGGCAACCCCTGCCGGAGTCCAACATGCACTGGGAACAGGTCTGACTTACTGCCAGGCAATGCAAACCAAGCTCCTGCTCTGGTCGTACAGAGACCGAACAGCCCTTAGCAAAGGCCCCCGGACCCCATACTCGCGGAGCACCCCCACAGAATACCACGAGGGACACAGTCGAATGCCTTCTCCAGATCCACAAAGCACATGTGGACTGGTTGGGCAAACTCCCATAAACCCTCAAGCACCCTGTGGAGGGTATAGAGCTGGTCCAGTCTTCCATGACCGGGACGAAAACCGCATTGTTCCTCCTCCTGAATCCGAGGGTCGACTATCGGCTCGAATTCTCCTCTCCAGTACCCCATGGCGTAGACCTTCCCGGGGAGGCTGAGAAGTGTGATCCCTCTGTAGTTGGAACACACTCTCCGGTCCCCCTTTTTAAAAAGAGGGACCACCACCCCAGTTTGCCACTCCAGAGGCACTGTCCCCAACCTCCATGCAATGCTGCAGAGGCGTGTCAGCCAAGACAGCCCCACAACATCCAGAGACTTGAGGTACTCAGGGCGGATCTCATCCACCCCCGGCGCCTTGCCACCAAGGAGCTTACGAACTACCTCAGTGACTTTGGCTTGGGTGGGTGATGGACGAGTCCACCTCAGAGTCCCCACCTCCGCTTCCTCATTGGAAGGCAAGTCGGTGGGATTGAGGAGATCCTCGAAGTATTTCTTCCACCGTCCTGACAATGTCCCCAGTCATGAGGTCAACAGCTCCCCACCCGCACTGTAAACAGTGTTGGCAGAGTACTGCTTCCCCCTTCTGAGGCGCCGGACGGTTTGCCAGAATCTCTTCGAGGCCAAACGATAGTCCTCCTCCATGGCCTCACCGAACTCCAGGACCGTCCACCACCAGCCAGCCGCCAAGCTCACCCTGGGCAACTCCAGAGTAGTGGAGGGTCCAGTCCCTCTCAAGGAGCTGGGTTCCAGAGCCCAAGCTATGCGTGGAGGTGAGCCCGACTATCTCTAGCCGGTACCTCTCAACCTCCCGCACGAGCTTCAGGCTCCTTCCCCCCCAGCGAGGTGACATTCCATGTCCCTATTGCCAGAGTTTTGGTCCAGGGATTGGGTCGTCCGAGGCCCCCCGCCACGACTGCTACCCAAACCACATTGCACCGGCCCCTCATGGACCTTCCTGCGGGTGGTGAGCCTACTGGAAGGCGGGCCCACGTCGCCATTTCGGGCTGAGCCCGGCCGGGTCCCGTGGGCAAAGACCCGCCCACCAGGCGCTCACCTGCGAGCCCCAACCCCAGGCCTGGCTCCAGGGTGGGGCCCCGGTAACGCCAATCCGGGCGACATGTAACGGTCCTTGTTGGTGTTCTATTCATGGTGGGCTTGTGAACCGCTCTTAGTCTGGCCCGTCACCTAGGACCTGTTTGCCATGGGAGACCCTACCAGGGGCGTAATGCCCCCGACAACATAAGCTCCTAGGATCATTCGGGCACACAAACCCCTCCACCACAGTAAGGTGGCGGTTCAGGGAGGGGTCATGTAACACGATGTAACATTTTCATCAGCAGATAGGATATGGAAAAAATTAAATGAACATTTACAATTACATGACAGCTGAATCAACATCACTTCACGTGGTATGACTGCAGATTTTAATCCTGGCTTTTGAATTTGGCTATTAAAGCTACAATTTACTTAGACTGATAAGACTGTGTCTTCAAATCTATTTTTTCATACTAAGTTATCTAGATTGTGAAGGAAACCTTAGCAAACAAGAATGGGGACTCTCATACATTACACCCACATGTGATAGTAGAATATGACATTCCAATTGCTAACACAAATTCAGTTTTTTAAACCTTCTCACACATTCAGCACAGCAAAAGTCAACTGTAGACCAAATTTCAGAGCTTCAACACAAAATGCATTCAGTAACCATATCTATTTTAGTCACTCAAACTACCTCACCTATTTTCATTCCTTGATGTACCTCTATTAAAGACTTGTACCAGTTGAGAAAAGGGGGCAGGTGAGGTGGAATCCACAACATTTTACTCACTTTATACTTTACAGTTTACACACAAGAAGGGTGGAAGATTAATATAATTCGATTTCTTTCAATATACCCTCCAGTACATGACCACCACCCACTGACTTCAATATTAACGATAAAGTAGAATTATTACCTTTCTGACAGCATCAACAAAAACCGAAAGATTAGACGCTTTGTAAAAGTAGAATAAATGGCAGAGCTGTTGCACTGCTTCACATTAGGCTGTTCAGGTGCACTTAATGAAGCAGCCTGTCAGTGTATAATGAATGTCAAAATCTTACTCTTAGCAGACAGCTGTTGTTAGTGTTCAGGTGTATTGTAAGTGTTTTGGCTGAATTAGTACATTTTTGTTGTGCTATTAGTTTCTGAAAACATTCCAAAGTTCCAAAATGCTCCACTATGATAATTAGTTCATTTTAAACTGATGTCAGTTGTGTGATGCTCAGCAGGTACAATACAATAGGTTTATTAGAAAAAAAGTTAATAAAAAAAAAGAAATTAAAGTTGGGGCCCATTAAATGAGCTGAGAAATACTAAAACACAGAGATATGGGGAACTGCAGTAGGTGACTATTCTCTATAGGTTCATCACTGCAAGTCATCCTTTTCACACAACATAGTCATATCATTTGATTATAATCTGATTATAATTTGATTGCAATGTATATTGATTATTACAACTTTAATGGCCTTTAATTTCAGTGAATAGTATGCTTAGGGGAGCATATTCCTGAACAAACACAATTTCTTAAATTACCACCAACATTCTGACTTTGCTGATTCAGTAGTCCAGACTTGTAAATGTCCATAATTGTGCAGGATATGATAGATAAACATTATTACATGTCTCATTTTCATACTGTAATTTGTATGGAAAACAGGTTTGGACGTTTAACGCTTCTGTAGCGTTTGCGTTAAATGTAAAGGATTTTGTTCAACAAGCAGAGATATTAACAATCCAGACAGCATTTTGTAATTAAAGTCATCCTTTTATTTATTTTTTGTAGGAAACAACAAAGGCCACTAAAAATCTGTACAATCTGTAAAAAACTACACATTTTAAAAAACAAGGCAAGATATGTATCTATATATTGTTCACTGAAGTAGTCTGTGCTGTACAAATGTTGACATTTCCTGAAAAAGGCTTTGGATTGTCCGTCTGGTCCTTGAGTCCATCAGTAGTTTGTAATGCTGTCTCAGAGCTGCTGTCTCAAATCCACTCCATCACTTTTCTATGAAAGCTGGAAAATCAACCTGATTTTCCCGGATCACATGTCCTGCTGGTCCTCTGCTTATCAACAGGTCCAAGTGAGGAGAGGAAAGAGTGATGGAACGCTTTTCAGCCTGCAATGTGTCTGACAAATCCAGTTTACTTTACTTCACACTGCTTCACTCTCGTGCTCTACACTCACTGGTGCTGAAACAGACAGATTATATTTATAAAGAAAACAGCTTATGAAATCTATGTTTGTCCAAGTTAGCCTCACACTTCACCATTTCAAAAAGTTTACTTCTTCTTCCCTCCCATCGTCAAGTTCTCACTTTTCTTTTTCTGCACCTGAAAGGAACATGACTTTTTATCAGTCATACTCAAAGTACCAAATTAAATGCATCTTCATACTTAGAAATCCTCCAACCTCATTCATGGCGTCATCAATCTGTTTGAGTTCTTCGTATCGGTCTCTTGACTCTCTGAGTGGCTGCACCATCGCTTCCTCAATCTGTGGGAACAGCTGGAACACACACACACATTACTCATTACTTTTTGTTCATGTAACTGTATAACAGCAACTGTCAGTTTTCAGCACTTTTCAGTGAAAGCAGCCTGTTTGCAGACATGGTGAAGATGTTTCTGCCTTCAAAGTGAAATCACTGCCTGGTTCACTCATTCCCTACTCCCTATATAATAAGACACTCTAGTTCACTAAAGAGTGAGTAGTAAATCGAGATTTTTGCCACTTGATAAAACTCACATTCTGCTGCGCTGATAAACATTGAAGATATCAAGTCAGATTTGAGAATTATACAAATGTTTCATCACATTGGAAATAAATACTTCCAGAACCACTGGCCCCTTCCACTTTGCAACTCTTACTTTGACCTTTACCATCACTGTCATCACTGTTCTGCATATTCACCTTCATTACAGTCTCAAACATGGGGATGAGGACGAACTTGATGAAGCCAATCTGAGCTGTTGGCTTGGTGACCTTTTCTCTGTCCATGAACGGGGCCACAGGAAGTCCCTCAGCCTTCTCCCTATCGCTCTGAGCAACAGAGACAGACAGAGAACACCAAATTACAATCAGGATGGTGGTCATGAGGGAGAAACTGTTTGCCCACTCACTGAAATGAATGATGCTACAGGTTAAATGACCCTTTTCCATTTATCACTTTGTTAGTGTCATTTATGAAAACTGATTACTGATGGGTCCTGACCATAGTTACAGAAAAAAATACACTGACTGAAAGAGCTACAAACTCCCAGATCATTTGATTGTTGTGACTTCTGGTCTAAATTCTGTTTCTGAGGCATTTTCAACTTAAAAGAACAGAAAAAATGGGCAGGAATATTGACAACTTAGTAGTAGTATTCACATACAAATTGATCCATTTGAACATATTTCCCAGTTTTAACGGACACACCTGCATGAAGTACTCCTCCAAGAGGCAGTCGACCCAGGGCTCAGCCACCTCCATGGGCCGCACCTCGTTGGAGATGTCACAGCACTTGATAAGGACCATTTTCAGCTGTACAGAGCACAAGGTTTGAGGGCAAAGGTCACCATGAATAAAGGGTTACTATTTACCAGTAAAACATACAAAGCATACAGGTCGGACATTTGAGATTAAATGCTTTCTTTGCTGCCACCTTAAATGAATCCTCCTGCTTTAGGGATCATTTGAAAAACTCTAATTAAATCATTTTAACCATTATCATTATCATTTTAGACATTGATGATGTTAGTAAGTTTAATAATAAGTTTAGTATTAAATGTATTTTATACTAGATATACTATATATTTTTACTTATCTAGTATTTATACTAGATATATGTACAAAGAATATTACTTTGTATTTGAACCACTTCTTTATAGGTATACTTATAAGGAGACTGTTTTAGTTTTAGAAATATAAACTAAAACTATACTTTTGTAAAAGGAATTTCAGTTGTAGACATGTTGTAGTGTATAGTACTCAGATCCTTTAGTTTTGTAAATGTAATAATACAACAGTGTGAAAATACTCTAAAGTAAAAGGTAAAAAGTGTAAAAACAGAAATTGCTATGATGGGGAAAATGTACTTAAAGTATTAAAAGTATCAAAAAGACTCATATTGTGTAGAGTGGAGCTCTAGTTTTTTTTATTTTTTTTATTTTGCTGCACCAAACTGAGGCTTGCTTGTTTGTTAATGAAAGTGTCCTTACACAGGTGACGTGCTCCTCATCTGTGTAATCAAAACTGTCAACTTTCTGCTTGAAGGAGTCCAGGATTTCACCGTGTCGAGCCATGTCAGTGGCCAGGATCAGTGTGATGGTTCCCTGAAAAACAGTACAAGGTAAAACAATTCGTCAATACAGACACACTGTCAGAGCCCTGTGTTTCCCCCTCTTCCCCTTGTCATCAATTTGTTTCCCTGTGTCTATGTTTGTGTCTGGAGCTGGGTGGAGTCAAGGATGTCTTCCCACACTGATCAGTCGGCATAAGCACTGTCATCACACACGTGGTCCTGATCACACAATCGAGTCACCCACACTGCTGCAGGATTAAAAAACGGCTCATCCACTCTTCTCCAGATCATCTGTTACCCTCTTGTGGTAAACTGTCAGGCTCCTATGTTTCTTGTGTTCATGTTTTTTGGCTCTAGTACTTCCTTTACCTCATGAGACCATTCACCTCCCTACCTGCACTTTGTCGTCTCCGCTCAAGCTCTGCAGCCCACCTGGATTCACCTACTAACACTCGGCTCTCTGCTTCCCTGGAGGAAACTCAGAGCTCACTCACTAGTTTGACTCTAGCTTGCTTTCCCTTAAGTAGCTTTAAAGTTGGTTAAAAAATCACCTTATTCCACACTGTCTGACAGTATCATATGTATCTATATTTAACCATCTTTGTCCCCTCTATGGCACAATTCCATCACATGTAAATATTCTAGATGTCTTGTTCATCTTTTTATACACTATAGCCAAAATTCAGCCAGACAGATATGGCATGTTTGGAAACTAGAGGCTAAAATATAAAATATTTAGCAGCACAGCATAAATGAGACAGTGAAGTTTAAGAATCAAAAATCAAATCCTATCAAAAATCACAAATTTGCCTCAAGTGGCTTTATAATCTGTAACATACCGTCTTATCCTTAGAGCATAACTAACATGATACAACAATTACCAATATAGCCCAATCAATAGTGGATTTATGAGGACAATGCTAAAAATCAATATTTGGGATTTAGAAACTAAAGATGAATTAATCTGATGATCCTTTTAACATAAACAAACATTATTGATACAGATCCCTCAGATTTATTTTTTTAATGAATTCTGACCAATTCTGTTCCAATTTTCAGGTCAAATAAAGTTCAGTCAGTGCTTTCTCATTAACAAACTTGGTAACACTGTTTCTAAATGACCTCAAACCTAGTTTGTCATTTCTATATCAATAGTTATATATGGATATTTATCAGCTAGCATATACTATGATTCCTATATATCTAAAAACACAAATCTGCCAATATAATGATCTATTAATCAGTGACAGAGGCAGAAACCACACAGGCAATAATAATAAGAATAATAATAATAACAAGAATAACAAGAAATTTCATGCTATGTATATTACGGATTAATTTCCTAAAATCAATCACACTTTGTTTAGAGTCAGTTTCTAGACTGCAAGAACCTGCTGGGTGTTCATAATTAATGTCATTTAAAGGGCATTTGTAAAAGCATACACAACATAGCAATAGCAGTGAACCGCGCCACAGTTTTGCCACACAATTGAGCTGCCACCAGCATCACCATCTCCACATTACTGCTTAACAGAGACCGCAGCCAGAGCTGAAGCTAACCTGTGAGGAAGAAGTTTCATCTCTGTCACTAACGAAAATTCATGCTCTCTCTCTCTGAATGTTACAACTCAGAAATCATCTGCATTTCATGGGCTGACTAGCTAATGTTAGCATATCAAGTCGTGGCCACAGTAGATTTTAGAAAAAAAGGGCAGCTCTCTGGTCCTGCTGTGAATCAAAAGAAAGCTGTGTTCATGGTGCCCTCCCAAACAGCGGTGATCACGGTAATAAAGATAATAGAAATAGTATGCTCTAATATCTCACCCCTATTACATAGTATTTCAAATATGAAAAAATCACATAAAATAATCAAATTGGTTCAATGAGACAGAACTTGTCACTTGTGTAAAACTGGAAATAACTGACATGAATAAATACAGACAGCACAACACACACAAAACCACACACAGCCCTACCTGTCGTATCTGTTTGAAGGCCTCAGGGTCAAAGTTAGAGAAGATGTTGCAGTCAGGTTGAGAGAAGATCTGGAAGGCTACAGCACAGTGGTGGTTCTCTAAAGGGGAGATGTCGTTGTAGCGAACTGCCAGTTCTGTTCTGGCATTGATCTGGTACCTGGAAGAGACGAAGGGAGAGTATGGGAACAATGAAAGGGATGCAAAGACAGCGTGGAGCAAGAGTAAGAGGAGAAGGCAGAGATGAGGATACACAGAAGTTAACAAGAAGTGAGGAGTAATGAGGGCAAAAGAAAAAGAGGAGGAAAGCAAGGGAACCAGGAGACAAGGCACAGAGAGACAAGGACGTAAGGAGACAGCAGTAAGAGTGAGGGGATGGAGGGAACAAGAAGTTGGAGGAAGTGAAAAGATGAAAACAAAAGAAAGAAAGGAGACAGAATTTGACAGAGAAGGAAGACAAAATGAAGAACCTAGAATAGATGGAGAAAAGGAACGATAGGATAGCGTAAAAAACAGGAAGAGGATTGGAGGGAGAAAGAGGAAGAGAACAAGAAGAAATAGTCAAGAGGAAGTTAGGAATAACGCAAGCCAAGGACAGATGAGGTAACAATCAGAAAAAAAGACTCACAGTGTATTGCTGGATTCCTATGTGTGTTTGTCTTACGTGTTGTTGAATCCAGGGTGATCCAGATCATGACACACAGCAGCTGTCATGAGAATCAAAATGTCGACCTGAGTAAACCTCTCCTAAAAAATGAACACACATTTATATTGATTAATGCAACTAAGTATTTTACTGAAAGATCATGTCCATATGTGTGTGTGATCCCATCTTCCACACTCAAACTGCCACATCAAATATGTGTGTGTCTGTCAGTATTATGAGTGAAATGCTTCATAATCAGACATTAGGCCTGTGATGATTAAAGCTCCAGTGAATTGGCATCCCTGACTACAGAGGGAGAAGAGATGAGAGGGAGATTCTCCAAAAAGATGCTCCTCTTTCCCTTTAATTTTTTTTTTCCTTTTCAGAAATACATCTCTCCTATATCACGTCCCCCATCCTCCTCCTTCCTGATCCCCTGTCATGATTTAGGCTTTGTGTTTCTTATGTCCCTCCCTGTTTCCCTCCCTGTAGGTTGTGTGGCAGGAGGCTGGCTGGCTCCCTAACTTTCTTTGAGGTGTGTGCCTCCTCCCCAGGGAGCCTTCTAATGTAAAGTAGATTTCCCCTTCATTAAGGTAGTGATGAATGGTGTGAGCTGAAATGGTATCATGTCTCAATGTCAGCTCAAACCTGTTTTGCAGTTGTCTGAAGCTATAGTCAGTCAATGTTTATCTCAACTTAGAACAGACTCTATTCAAAGGTGTCAAAATCCACCTCTAAAGCACCCCTAAAGCTGACAAGTTAACATATTATGTAAAGACAACAGATACAAGTTTTATGTGAAAATCTGGCCTTCATACTAAGTTAAGCTAACTGATTGGTTTCAATCACTGCTGTATCCAGCCTGTGATAGTAAGAAATAAGCAAGACCAGATGGTATCAGGGTCCTTAAATTATGTGCTGACCAACTAGTACCAGTGTTCACAATCATATTCAACCCATCCCTTGCTCAGTCTGTCTACCCATGTACTGCAAGAAGTCCACCATCATTCCTGTGCCCATGAAAACAAGGCCAGCCTGCCTGAATGAGTACAGCCCAGCCACCTCTCTAGTGATGAAGTGTTTTGAACAGTTGGTCAAAGACTGCATCTGCTCCTCATGAGCCAGCTCACGGGACCCACTGCAATTTGGCTACCATCCCAACTGATGGATGCCATAGCACACATCCTCCACAACACCCTATCCTATCTTAACATCAGATGGAGCTATTGGAGACTGAGGACATTTACACCAGATGATGTAAGACTAATGCTAGGAGAATCATAAAGGATCCCAACCACCCAGATAATGGCCTTTCTCCCTGGTGTGGCTGAGAGGAAGATACATGATATACCAGGCCAGCACTGACAGGCTTAGGAAAAGCTTCTACTCTCAGACCACGAGGACCCTGAATGAACCAATTGCGCTAAGACAATTTTAAGTACTTATGATTCAAAATTATTTCAGTTAGTTAACATTATTATTTATTGTATTATTTATTGTTTTTCTTTTGTATTTTTTATTGGACAACTGAAGGAGCTAACAGTGACACATTTCACTATGATTAAACCGCATGACAAATAAACCTGAAACAATCCTCTTTTGGCAAGAAGGCAAATTAGCATATTTTTCCAAAATGTATACTGTTCCTTTTTAGGGCTATTTTTTAATTTAGTATTGCATTTCTATAAAGTTGGGGGACTTAAAAATTGAAACAAGAGACCTAGATAACCTGACTTTTATTCCTTTGAATGTTTGAGCTCCAAACACCCTGAAACCTACATTTCCCATGTGTGTTGTCATGATACTGGAATTTCTAATTTCGATATGATACCCTGAAAAATATCAATACCCAATACCAATTTAGATACCAGAGAGAAAAATTGACAACACAGCCTGTTATTTAACTGTTAAAGAATAAATGATCTAATTAACTAATGTTAGAAATGAAGTAAAGTTAAAAATACTGTGTGTTAAGCACAACAACATTTAAGTTCATTTACTTTTGACTATAGTGATTTTTTTAAAGTTTTTATTGTGAAGTACTCTGCTGTTTTATTTGTCGATATTTATCGGAAAATCTATATTTTTGACAATACTATTTCCCATAATGCAATTCCATTGTGTTTTTCATTTCAACACTACACACCCCATGTTTGTGATGCAGTCTCCTTAATTTTAAATGAATTTCCTAGAAGATGTAACATATGTGATTTAATACAGAAGACATCATACAATTGTTGTGATTTGCTGTGTAGAACTTTTCATGACAAACTGGTGGTGAATGCTCTTTTAAGTCTCAGGTCTTCATGAGGACTGACTGTTAAATGTCATGACATTTAATCATTTCAACATCTTGACCTTTCAGTGATGTGTTAACAGTGTTTTTTACACACCACCAATGTGTAGGCTTAAAAAATAAGTATGCAGGGTGTGTGACCATAAAGGCCTGTCATTGTTGTTTTTTGTTGTTCCCTGATTTAACCTGGAAACTTTACTTTTAAGTTTCAAATCAAGTTTTTCCTGAGTCAGTCCTCAAGTCTCTCAGGAGCTGATTACCTGTAGGCTGCAGAGGCAGATCATGCTGTACATCATCTGGGTGACACAGAAACAGTGGCGGAAGTTGTGGAAGGGGTTGTTCTTGTAGTTGTCATGAATACAAAGCTATAGCGAGAGAGAAAGGGAGGTTTGAGACCTACATTTATTTATCACATAAATCCCTAAAACTAATTGGATGTAAAATATATGTATACATTTTACTAAATGTAAAGTGTATTAGCATATATCTGGCATGAATGTATTTACAGATATTGTTCTGGGTTCTGCAAATATATTTAAATTTACAGGTACTGGGTCTGGGTCTCACCAGCCATCTCTTGAGTGTGATGGGGTTGATGTTGAAGTCTTTGACCAAGCCCAGGTCATGGTACATATGTTCCAGACAGCTTAGCATCTAAAAGAACAAAGAAATACAGTGAAAGAAGAACATACAACAAAATACAATTCACTATTGACTATTGAGCATAGATGATCTTTTTTCAAGAATCACTTTCCAGTTTTTGTCTTTTTTTAAAAAACAAAAGTCTTTCTTTTGAGTTTGACAGATGTCTTCCATTGTATACTGTGCAGTGTAATTAATGTGCACTTCACATCAAAAGATGGATGCAATCTTAAGGAACATGCTTGTTTTGAGTATGGAGTTTTACTGCCTGTTCTTAAGAAATATGGATGGTGAGGGCGCCTGTCTCCACTCTCTCCTACCTAAAACCACCATGTTTTCACAAGCAAGAGGAACAGAGTAGAAGACAACTGTTTCAATCCCATTTTTTAAACTGTTCACAAAAGTCAAAGGCACAATGCTGAAGTTGAGAGCTACCCGTCTTTGATAAGTAAAGTGCTGTCTGGGAAGGTAATGTAAACACCTTTTTTCTTTCCTACTTTCAGACTTTTAGACTTTACTTTTAATGACACAACATTAGACAATTAGGAAAGTATTGATAGCATATTCACTGATTGCTCATTTACTACTTCAGTCAGATGATTAATCAGTAATCAATAGTCCTTGATGAAAAATGAATCAGGGCATGAACCTCACCTCATTGGGCTCCCACTGCCAAGCATCGAATGAAGGCAATCTAAGAGCTTCTACTGTCTCCTTAGACAGATGGTACTACACACACAGGGCACACACACACACACACAAAGGGCAGCAGGGCAGACATGGAGACAGGGGGCACATGGAGAGGAGAGCAGAGAGGGGAATTGTGGATGAGACAAGGTTCAGCTGGTCAGTCTTACCTCGTTGGCCTCCCACAGCCAGACATCAAAAGCGGGTTTTTTGAGGGCGTCTATGGTCTGTTGTGACAGCATGTACTGCAGGCAACAGAGCTGACAGTTAACCCAGTCCACCTACGACTGGCTTGGGGGCACACCGCTACACACACCTACTGTAATGGTCATGCATACACTAATATAACCCCCACTATTTTACTTTATTTCCCTACATTTTGCTGAATTGCTGTACTGAAATATCATTGGCAGCTATACTGGAGGAAGCACTAGCTGTCAATAGGTGTGTGTCAATATGTGTTTCTAAAGTACACCTTGTCCCTGCTGGCAAACTTTTAATGGATTCCTTAGAGGGTTGTCTGGGAATAGAGATGAGATGATAATTATCTCACAGTGGACTACTGCACTGCAATGACTTCTGGGAAAAGACGTGGACCTTTGTCCTGCCTAATTCCCGGAGCCACAGTGGAGGCGTAGAATTTCTTAGAACATTGGCCATCAGCAAACTGGCAAACAGAAAATATGTGGTAGAGACTTTCTAAGAAAACCTTACCTTGGGGTAGGAGGGCACATCTCTGCGGGGGGTTAGCTTTTTATTGTCTTCCAGGAAGTTACTGAAAAAACATTAACAGCTTCTTAATTCCTAATAATTAGGACATTAACAACTTCTTAATACCTAATAATTAGGAATATCTGGAATTCATATATACATATATACATACATACATACATACACAAACACACACACACACATATATATATATATATTCACATATATATATATATATATATATATATATATATATATATATATATATATATATATATATATATATATATATATATATATATATACACACATATATATATATATATATATATGTGTGTGTGTGTGTGTGTTTGTGTGTATGTATGTATGTATGTATGTATGTATATATGAATTCCAGATATTCCTAATTATTAGGTATTAAGAAGTTGTTAATATATATATAAGAAACATTTTACAATAATGACTTTTTCATTGTCTTTTTCATTTATTTAATCCTGAACACTTCAGGTCATGTCATGTTATGGTTCAACTTTTCCTCAAATTATTTAATGAATATCAAAATAGTTGATAATTGATTACTATTGCTTGCTCTTGCTACGAAGTATACTAACGCCATACCAATATCAAAGCATCTTTGCACCCACAGTAAGGTAAGGTTAACAGTAATGCAGATCTACTGACAGCACTCTGCTGTTCAAAAGAAGCTGCAGCTGATTCCATAGACCACTAATCAGGATCAGCTGTTCAATGACAGTTTGTCACTCTGTGATTAAAAAAGAGCTAGACACTCTCCTCTGTTAGCATTAGATTGTACTAACAAAAAGAGATTTGGGGATTCAGTGGTTATTGAGTAGAGAACTGATTCTGTCGTTGCTATCACCTGTTGTTTCTGGATGCCATCTCCTCACGGAGCTTCTTGATGTCATTGCGACATTTCTCAATCTCCACCACCTTCATCCCCTCCACTGCAGACAGACAGAGTCAATTATTGAAACCCCACTAGTCCTACTAAAGTTAATATTTTTCAAACATTAACATCTTGATACCATTTAAGTTGTAAACATATAGAGTTGCCCAGAGGGCATTGAGGGTTATTGAGCCTAATTAATTGGGCCTTAAATGATTTATGGTGACAGAGGCATTGGAGCAACAAGGCCAGGTCTCTACTGCAGCTTACACTGGCCCATTTGGTGGTATGTCAGTCAATCAAGCAATCAAGCAACAAAACAAGAAACATGCTTTTCCTCGCATTCCTGCATACGTTTTCCTGCTTAATACATTTAAAAAACATTTAGCAAAACTAAAAACATCTTTCCATCACATTAATACATCAAACAGAATGTAGAATAACTTTTAATTATTTACAAATCTGCATTTTGCCCAGCAGATGATCAAGTTCAGGAAACACTGATTCAAGAAGTCAGAGAGTGAGAAACTGAATCAAGATAAAAGGCTGAATTATCAGGAAATGTCTATTTGTTAAAGTGGTATATACAGTCTCCTTCTTGAAGGAATGCACGTTTGGGCAGTCACATACTTATAATCTGGGTTATGTGAGGCTTAAACTTCATCCCCACCTGTCACAGCAGGGGTGATTACAGACTGAATCAAGAATCAATAATCTTTATTGTCATCATGTTTTCACTTAACGAAATTAAGATTGGTGACTTCCAGCTTTAAACATAAATAAATGTAAAAATATGTAATATGTACATAAATATCTAAAGATCCAAAGTTGCCTCAGCAATGTATAACAATGGGGGGGGGTCGATGGAATTTGGGGAAAACTGCCTTTAACTCGACGTGGTTAAAGTCTCCGGCCACGATCACAGCCGCCTCTGGAATTTGTTGTTCATCTGCAGACTGATCATGCCGTACAGCTCCTCCAGTGCTAATTTAGCATTAGCTCATCGTGGTATGTAGACGGCTCCGCCTCTGTGTTTCTCTGAGGCTGCAGTCCTGTCCGCCCGGAGAAGAGAGCGCCCCGCTAAATCCACTGGATGTTGTCTGGGATGTTGTTATCCCGCCAGGTCTCGGTAACGATCGCCACACAGCTGTCGATCTTTGCAGAGACGATCCTCAGCTTCATCTCGTCCGTTTTGTTGACGAGTGACCTGGCGTTTGTGTGAGGAAGAGACTGGGAAGAGCCAGGTCTGTATGGGTTAGCTTGTAGCCTAGCACGCAGGCCGCCCCTCTTTGCCCCGCTTTTGTTTACGATGCCTCCTCCGTCTCCTTGGCAGACAGAGGGGGATTGTGAAAGCCTCGGCGCAGGTATTCGAAGCATTGGTTTGCAGGCTGGATGTTTCAGTCTATCAGAGCTCCAGCATATTTATGATGGTAACTTTTGGCTAAAATGCCATCAAGTTCATTTAAACATAAGGGGAGAAACTCAGAGAAAGCAGCAGTGGATTGGAGAACCTGAGAGTTGGAGACAGAATGCTGCTGTATGCTAAACTCACTGTGAAATCAGCAAAGCCGACTCACTGAGCCTGCAGCAGCCTGTATGAACAGCACTCTGTCGTCTAACAGTATCTGTGCTGATCACCTTAACAGATGGCAGATGCTATTAGAACTCTCTGGACTCTGATATATCTTTATCTGACTCTCTGCACTCCTCTATCAGCCTCCTTTCCTCCTGGATCCACTCTCCTTAATCAATCCACCTGATTCTGCTAAAATAGAAAAGGTCACCTCTGCCAATACTCCAGCTCCCATTAGAATAGGTGACCATAGCAACCAAAGTGATGAAAGGATGGAGACCTGTGTGGGCGGCATGATGTTGCCGTAGCAACCAGGTAACCAGGCAATTGGCATGCTTGTGTGAAGTGGCTGTGCGTCAGATCTGAAATTACTACTACAGATCAGCCAGCCAGGGAGAGAAAAAGATATCCCAGTTTCAACTGAAAGTGGGAATTTGAATTTAGTGCATTTTTGTTCGTTTTATTCAAAATAAATACTGTTATACATGAAACATTTTCTTACCAATGATTATATTATTGATTAATTAGTTATGGTTGGGATTGCACTGGTGTTTACCGCCAGGTTCGGAATTTATGATAAGTTTTCCCCTAGTAGTCAAAATCCAAGGAATTAAAGATAATCAGTTCTCCATTCATCCACCATTTTGATAATACCCAACATAACAAGCAATACATAAAACTCAAGCAAATATAGGAACACTGTAGTCTTGTTTAAAGACCTAAGGACATGCTAATTAGTAAGGACTAAGGCTACTTGTGTTGCTAGTACAGATGATATATGAATCACACAATTAAAAAGTTAAAACTAAAACTAAGTAGTTCATTCATTCCGTATAAGTGGTAGTTTTTTTCTATCTACATGTGTTTTCTTGAGTTCTGTTAATTTGGGAATCAGGCTGTTTTTCAGTGGAACTTGACTCCTGTTCTACTGGTTAGGTTAAATGTTTGCTAGCATCAAACTGATCCACAAATAACCATCTGACCTTCTAGATAATAGAAATGTTGTAAGTAGATCCCTGATACCTGCTTCTCCATTTATACACAAACATCCGCCGAGCAAAAATCTACATTGCTGTACAATCTGAACAGCATTTTAGTAAATATTCACAACTAAGTCAAACCTAAACCTACTGATCAGTTCACTATTACTTTAAAAGAAGGTACCTACAGTAGAGATGGAGAAATCGCCATGGTGACCAAAGCAAACTCAGGTCATGTTGTCATGGTGACTGAGAGGGTCAGTACATGGGGGGCTATCATGAAATTGCAGCCATGTGGTGAAACCATGTAGTCAGAGACAGAGGAGTCAGAAGAAAGGCTGCCAGCTGTAACAAATGTGGGTGTGGGACACATTATCTGAACAAATCAATAACCAAAAAGCCAGAAAACAGAAATTCCTCATTATGTTATTCGAACAGTCATAAAAAAGTCATGCAAAAATGCAATGTATTTCTTATCAGTACTGTTATATTGTGATGTATACTGTGATAGGGGATTGTAGTGATATCACCCACTCCTCATCAACTCCTACTTGTAAATAATATATTTATTGTTAGAATTGTTGTCAAACAGGTGTTTGAGATCACTCCCTATTTAATAAACAGCATACAGCATTTACTTTATTTTATTTACTGTCCAAAGTTTGAGCATATAAATGTATCCACTATATAGTGCCCTCAGAAATTCAAGAATCACACAAAAAGTTCTGTGTTTTTGTTGCTCATGAAAAACACTTACTCAATGTACAACTCACATAATCAAGTTGACCTTTATATTTAATCACAGCCTTAGGAGAAGGATGAAATGATTGCAAAACGATCACTGATTAAATGTTCCCCATGGGCCTGTCGAGATTACACTATATTATACAAAAAACATGCTGGTAGGACAGTGCAGCTATCACAAAACCTTTATTGATCGTATTTTATAGCTGGCTTTTATCTCGAGAGAGTCGACACATCTACACCAAGTGCCAAGATACTATTAGACATGCTAACCGAACCCTTACTATGTCAACTGCAGCGGCACAGTGAGCAGGTTGGCACACTCAGAACAACAAACTTCCCCCTAACAGTTAATAAAACAACCAGAACCTGGAAGGTGATAACGGTCAGCTGTGGAAAAAAAGAGCATCAGTGCTGTACTCCAGAGGGGATGTTGTAATAAGTGTGAAGATCGCAATACATTCTTTTCTCCTCTAAAAGGTTAAAATGTGGTCAATGTTCAGGAGATTCTAAGAACAGCACAAGGTCAACAGCCTCTGGAGGGAAGTTCGGCGAAAACATAACCTAAGAGGCTTAAACTTATCTAATCACTGCCTCATAAACTGTGGAGTAACACAAGTTCAGCACTCAGCACTACTGTACATCACACAAAGCTAACTAAAGTAAACTCCATTAAATCACTTCGCAGAACTCAGCACTGACAAAATACTGCTATTGATAATATTCATATAATCATTTCTTTATCTTTCTTGACCTAGCCTGTTGTTAGACACACTAGCAGCTTGGATCAAGGAATGACAGTGCTGGTTGGTCAGTCAGTGCAGCTATAGGACAGACTCCTATGACATCACGTACAGATATATTAATGGTCTCCCAACAACTGTGGTGATCCCAAGCAAAAATTAGTACATTAACAGACTAAACAACGATAGTGACACTGGTAAACATCACACCTGTGAGCATGTTAGCATGTTATCATTCAGCTTACATAAAGAAATGATATAGGTGTTTTGACACATTTCACCCTGCACCACATTTATTTCAGTATGAGTCTTAATGGCTTGAAGTTCCAAAGGATTGTTGTCTATAACAGATTAACTGTCACAAGCACTTCTCTACCATGCTGACTGCATGTCTTTGTCTTTTTCAAATATACATAGATAAAACACAATAGTACTGTACACTTTAGCTTCCATTTTGACAATTATGTACACTTACTGTCCAGGTGAGTGCCTGGACTTACTACTTAGCAAGTACTGGATCATTTACACAGCAGTGCACTATGTACTGTTCACTCCTGCACTGAGGTAAGAGACTATGGTAAGCAAGTCTCTAATAAGACATACTGGATGGCTTGTTTGTCTGTATCTTATGGCATTTCTGTGTGTACACTTTGTATGTCTATGTATGTATGTCTATTAGGGCACACATTACTGACCCCACATTTAGCTTGTAGTTACATACTGATAGTAAGCACAGCAATATCTGAGCTGCATGACAATGACTGATGTCATACTCTGACGGACTGATTATGATTGATGACTGATTTCATAGATTTTCAGAAGCAATATGCTTCTCAGTACAGTGCTACACACATGAGACAGGTGTGACATAAGAACTCATTGTACCCTGTTGTTTATGAAGAATAAAAATTACATTCACAGTGTCATTTTACACTGCTTTAATAATTCTCACAGTAAAATTAAACAGTCTAATTTTAAATTATTTTCTCTCATTCATGATGTGTGAGGTCATACTGCAATGTATATGGAAATATACATTGCAGTATACATTGCATACTATGGAAATATTTTTAGAATCCAGTTTTTACCCAGATTTTATTAATCACACTTGATATGTTTATTTTTTCAAATAATAGAAGTACCATTAATCTCAAATATAATACAATATGTTACTATATAATAATAATAAATAAATATTACTAAAATTTAAAATGACCTTAGTAAAGTCGATCAAAATCAAATCATCAACTAATCCTCAAAAAATCTGAAAAGCGTTAAAGGGATATTGGGACATGGCAATCCTTTGATGAGAACTCTTTAGTATACTTCTGTTTCTTGTTTCTGAGCATAACAGATGATGACACAGGTGTTAAAAATAACAATGGGAACAGACTTACGTTCTACTCTCTTCTCCAACATGGCAAGACGATTGGTGACTTCGGTCTTCAGCTCGTTGATCTTGAATGCCCTGCAAGGTGCGTATGAGAGAGAGACAGAGAGAGAAATGAGTTAAAAAAGCATCTAAATGAATAAATTCTCTTATATGTTTATTTCGGTTGCATATATATGTCTGTACTTTCCATCCATTCCTGCACTGCTCTACTGGATCTTTTGTATTCTAACCTGTATTTTGCATCTAGGAAAAAGGGTTAGGGTTAAAAAATATAAAAACCAAACTTACTGTAATATCCAACAAAAGTCTAGTGATTCGTAGATAAATTCATGATCAATGAATGGTTTGAGGTCATTTATGAAATAGACATGAAAAACACTAGGTTCCAGAATTTCCTATATTCATCTTTTTTTAAATGTTCATTCATGTTTTTTTAAAAATGTTCTGACAAAATAAGAAATTGGAATTACAAATCATCAATTGGTTAGTTAGGCCTACAATCTGTCCTTAGCAGTTTGTGTAATTATTCTAACAGTGCCATCGCTGTAGTTGTAAGTACAGAGAAATATTTTGTCCCACTATATTATACAACTTCATATCATATCTGCATATTCATACTCCAACACTGCAGTATGTACTACTGCATCTGTTCCCTACTGTTCCCTTTGCCCCTTTGCACCACTGGACTCCTGTTCTGTGCACATCTGCTCGCACTAGTCAAAGCACCACTGCCATACAGTAAAACTTCCTGACCATCATGTGTGATTGGAGAAAAGAAAGCAGAAAAGGAGCCTGGAGTCAGTGGGGAATATTAAAGAAAAGTGCAAAGGCAAAGCCATTAGGCAGACATAAATGTCTTGATAAAGAGAGACAGCAGCACCACAACATATAGTAACATTTACATGTAGCAGCTGCTGAGGGACAACCTCGTAACACTTAAACTGAAGTTCTTGTGCATAAATTGAAGCAATCCTCCAGTCTTTTGGGATTATAAAACATGTTAAAAATGAGTTGCATAAACCCTAACCCTAACTGTAACAGAACAGTATCATCAAGTTACAAAACAAGGTTGTTTTTCTTAGGTCTGGCTAAGGTTTTGGATATTCAAGAGGAAGGTCACAGAAGCTAATGAAATCATTTATAGTAGTTAATATACAAAATTGAGAAAATCTGCAAATGTGATACCTGCAAAATAGTAGCTACAGCATACCCAGTTAACAGAGAGTTAATACTGTGTTGAGTTAAGTGAAGATCTGGTGCTGTGTGAGCTTACCTAGAAAACTGCTCTGCTACTTGCGTCAGTACATTCTGAAAGAGTTCCTCTTTATCTGAAGAGAGAGCGTGGAACTGTGTTACATATAGACACACACCCACATACACATACGCACGGCCAACTGTTGACTGCTGATCCACATACACACACCATACACCATATTTCATGTAAAAATACAATAGCAACTAGAAGCACTGGCAATCAATTGTCCTGATAAACACAACTGCTCACAGTCGGTTTCTCTTTCACAAACACACACACAAACATGGATACACACAAGGTTATGTAAACCCGTCAGAGAGACTCACATGGCCAAAGCAACATATTACAGGGCCAGAAGAGTGAGAAAAGAAAAGATAAATATGTGCCCCTTCCCTCCCCTCTCACCATCGGTGACCAACAGAGCGTCTGAAATGAATAAGAACCAGCTGACAGCTTGACGTGTTAACAAGCCACTTCTGGTCTGTCTTCCCACACACTAGCAACAGGCTGAATATGTACACAAAGCTCTGCAATTGGCTAAAATCTCCACTGTTGTGGGCAAAGTTCAACACCATGGGCCAATAAACTAACAGCTACATAAAATTGTAAAAAAAATAATAAATAAATAAATAAAAAAAATAATAAAAAAAAAAAGGATACTGTCAGTCAGTAGTAGTTTGTACATTCTGTTACTCACATTCCATTTTTCATGCATTTTCATTTCAAGGGATCACAGGTCAGTGCAGACGAAAAAACAATGTTGTTAAGAAATTCATATATATATACATATTATATATACATGTTATATATACATATAACATGCTGAATTATTTCAGACAACAAGCTTGTTTGAGATTGTCCTAAAAATCCTAAGAATAACGTGTTTAGTGAGTATTACTAAATACTAGCAGTGATTAATACTGGTTCAGAAATTAGATGCCATAAATATTTGCTGCTGCAGTTTAGTTATTTGGTCACTTCTGTTGTTCAAATTTTCAACTCTTCTCACTCGCTGCAGTGATTGATAGATTGATTAATGAATAAAACAGATTTTCCCTCAACCTCAAAGACAAGTTGTTTGTTGACAGAGACAGCTCAATGACACAGTGTGATGGAGTAAATGATAACCTCCCTGCTGAACTTCCTCCAGTAAAGTGTCTTATTAAGAAAAATAGACACAGCACTGGAATATGATCTGTGCATAATGACCTTGTTTAAGACCATGTCAGGATGTTTTCCAGACTTCAGTCTCCTCCACACTGCCAGTCACAGCAGTATTTGAGCAGAGATTTGTGTTCCTCTGTCAGCTAAAGACATAACTGAGGAACAGGAGCAACCTGGCCCTGCTAACTAACAACTTCCTCAAAGCGAGAGACACTGGACACCTTTGGATTCCTACTGTGAAAGAAACCAGTCTCTGGGAGAAACTGGCAACAACAGCAAATCAGACAAAATCTTGATGATTTTACTGTATTCTACTTATCTAAGTTCAAGTGCAGTGAGAGGACAAGCAATGTAGTAGCAGTTTTTAATTACAGTTTTTCCCACTAGGCAGAACGGCACTTTACATGGCAGCTCTAACACCACTGGTGTGTAAGTGTGTGAGAGGATAGAAGAGAAGCCAATTTGTAAAGCGCTTTGACCATCAAAGTAGAAAAGCACTTTATAAATGCAGTCCATTTATCATTAGTTGGCTTTGTATCAAATTATTGTCAAAACAAGAGTGCATTACTACATGCAATGTGTTTTTTTCTTTCCATATCACATATACTCTGAAGTCTCTGTCATGCAGTGTAATCTAGTTTTGCTATGCGGGATGTGCCCACAGTTCAGTGTGCGTTCCTGTCAGGGCTGGAACTGTCTTGATAAATGTGATGACTGAGTAGTTAAACATTGCAGAGTAAAATATGAATTTATTTTTAAAAATAATTAATAAGAAAATGACTTGCTGTCTGGTAGTTTGTCTGACTGTACCTACCTAGTGTTTTACACCACAGAATGTGTTTTATGATCATCGCTCCAGAGGACTTATGACAGCTGTTCACTTCTCCATCACTGCGCTTTTTCAAGTGAAATGAATACACATTTTCTACCAGTCAGTGACTTGTTATGGGTGATTGTGTGTTTTGAGATTACAGTTGCAGTAAAAAGAGTGAAAAACAGTGAGTGTAGAGCAGAACACAGTTTCAGGAGGTCAGTGTCCAGGTTCAGTTCTACCACTGATGTGATGTTAAGTCCCCATAAAACAAGTTATATGGCTGGCTTAGAACCATTGGAGTGGTTATGAGATCAGGAGCTTTTTATAAATGTTTTCCCAGGTGTGTGTGTCTGTGAGTGGGTGGACCAAAAGAAGAAGAAATTCCAATGGATTTTACTTTGGATATTACTTTGGATTTGGATAAATATATTTTTATTTAGTCTGTTTTGCTGTTTGCAGTTTAAAGAGAACACAGGAAGTTCCTTAACCACTTGCTTTGCACTCTTCAGTGGTTAATACATGATTTAGCTTACTCTTGTTTCATGCATTGTTGTGTCTGCACCTGTCATTGTCATTCTAAGGTGCATCTTATTCTATGTTTTCTTAATGTTTCTTTACTAACTGTAGTGACTAGCCTCCTTGTTCCAGTGCTTTTTTGTTTCCATTTTGGTCGATGTCCTACTAATTCTATCCCAGTGTGGAGGCTACTCATTGATAATTACATGTGTTTTTTGAGGATTTAACTAAAAACATTTTACTTAACCCTGCAATAACTTACTTTTCTGGCCACTTGAGGGCAGCAGGAGCACGTTCAGAACACAACATTGAGATATCATCACTTTTGAGAGCATTCATTTGTAGTCGTGCTTCTGGCTACCTTGCAAAATTAAAAACAATATCCACTCTCGTGGTTGGGCTCTACTAACTCCTGAGAAAAATATTTGGCTCATTAGCTACTCAGTGCTTACTATGTTCATCAGTAGTTAGAGCTGAAACTCTATAAACTTATTATATATAATTTTTATTATAAAGGAAGTTGAGGGGAGCAGCTAAATCTTTGTGGATTATTCTCTATGGGGATTCTCTATGGGCAACCTCTTTCACATTGTTACATTGCCCTGCATTGTCATGTGATACATTGATATATATTTATATATTGATTATAGCTGTTTTAAAAAAAATAATAGTGTAGACTTTTGGACACTCAATCTTCTAACCAGTCTTGCAAATGGTTTTATTAAACTTCTGTCATGTACAGAAGTTTGCGGACGACACAGTTGTCCATCGTGTGGGTTGTATCAGGAGTGGACAGGAGGATGAGTACAGAGAACTGATCAAGGACTTCGTCACATGGTGTGACTCTGAACCACCTGCTCCTCAACACCACCAAGACCAGGGAGATGGTGGTGGACTTTAGGAGACCCAGGCCGCACCCAGAGCCGGTCATCTCATCAAAGGGGACTGTGTGGAGGTGGTACACACCTACAAATACCTGGGAATGCAGCTGGATGATAAACTGGACTGGACTGCCAACACAGACGCTCTGTGCAGGAAAGGACAGAGCTGCACCTGTACTTCCTCAGAAGGCTGGTGTCCTTCAACATCTGCAAAAAGCTGCTACAGATCTTCTACCAGTCTGTGCTAGCGAGCGCCCTCCTGTACGCAGTAGTGTGTTGGGGGCAGCCTCAAGAAGAAGGACAGATGCAGCGCGCCTGGACAAACTGGTGAGGAAGGCAGCCGGACATCTGTGGCAGAGCGACGGACGCTGAACAGGCTCCTGTCCATCACAGACAATCCAAGTCATCCACTGCACAGCGCCATCTCCAGGCAGAGGAGCAGCTTTAGTGACAGACTGTTTTCACTGTCCTGCTCCACAGACAGACTGAGGAGATCGTTCCTCCCCCACACCATACGGCTCTACAACACCTCTCTCGGGGAGGAGCGATAACACAAAACAAGCTCCGGACTCACCACACACTCACACCACTGCACCTTGGACACTTTACGCATGACACACACACACATCTATATGTGGACTCAAGTGTGTACAAACCAACTGTTGCACAACTGTATGTCACACACTGCCATTTTGCACAACTGTACCTTTGTACAAGAACTGCCAGATGCTTATTTCATATTTCATATTTTTTTTATTTCATATTTTTTAATTTTATATTGTTATTGTTATTTTACATTGTATTTTTACCTTCTATCTTATTATAGTTTCTTTTTGCATCTTTACTGTATTTACTTGCATGCCCTTAAGTTTCCACCTTTCAAGCTGCTGGAAATGTGAATTTCTCTTGGCGATCAATAAAGCATCTATCTATCTATCTATCTATCTCTATCTATCTATCTATCTATCTATCTATCTATCTATCTATCTATCTATCTATCTATCTATCTATCTATCTATCTATCTATCTTATTTTAGAATCTGGTGTAAATCTTTCTCAAACCAAGCAAGTGATGTGAACTTCGAACATTACAGTTGTACTTCAGAAAGGTTCTCCTAATCACCTAATTGATGTTAAAGCCAATAATAATAATTGTGTAAGTTTTTCACAAAAATATGCAGTATCTATACAGTATACTGTAATATATAGTTTTTACGTATGTATGTACATATGGCAGCAGATTACTGACTGCTGACCAGTGCCTTTTGAAAGGCTGTTTTATTGTAATGTTTTCAGTACCAATGCTGAAAACAACCTTGGTTGTGCTTGTGTGTGTGTGTGTATGCGTGTGTGTGTGTGCGTGTACATGTAGTCCCTGGGACTCACCAGCAAGCTGTCCTCCAGTCATAGGCACAACTCGATATGGTGACCTTCAGCAAAGCAAAACACACACACAGGTTAGAGCAGAGGTGGTGTGAAGCTGGTATAAATCTGCCATCCGTCCTCAAAGCACACATTGTATTTTTCCTTCCACTTGCTAATTCAACTGGGAAGACTCTCTCTCTCACACACACAAACACAAGAACACGCACATTCTGTTTCCTAAGAAGATTACCAGCACTCAGATGATGATTCTCAAATAAAAGGATTCAAAGTTTACCCTAAGATATCAAATACACACACACACTAAAGTGTCCTCTCTAATCAGTGTGTGCTTGTGTGTATGCATGTGTCTATATGCTTGGGAGCGGAATGTGAAGCTTTTAACTGACAAAAATACATATCGTCTTCAAATGAGGCTGCAGCTGTTTTTGACACAAAAACAAGATTTGATTTTAAATCTAGCTGCAGCTCTATTCTAAACATCAATATAAAGAGTGACTTCTGGGCATGCAGGTGGCTCAGTCGGTAGAATGTGCACCCATGTATGAGGCCATGAGTCTTGCTGCAGCGGCCCAGGGTTCAGTTCCCACCTGCCTGGGCCAATTCTGCTGTGTGTTGTCCCCTCTCTCTCCCACCTTTCCTGTCCTCCTTCGGCTGTACTATTAAAAATAATAAATGGGTAAAACCCACCAAAAAAAAAAAACTGTGACTTCTTCTTTTTTTTAATAAACCTATGCCCACGTTCACAACCTCACCTCATTCTTCCTTACAGCAGTTACAGGATGTCTCCTCTCTCTGGTAAACATGATGATGTCGCTTGCTGTTTATTGAGGTGGCTCGAAAAGATGATTCATGATCTCTAACTACCTTTCACCATCAACACTTTATACTTGAAAAATAAAGGTATGGTATGTTTTAGGTACAGACGTTACACTGTTCAACTTCAGTGAGCAAGTGATTTTTGAGCATGTGGGAAATTTGAATTTATTAGCATAACATGAATTAACCACTAGCTGCAACAACTGTTATCTGAGACTGTTTACAATAAAAATGAAAGGGAAACTGACAACATAAGGATGTATTTTCTAAATGTTTGAGGTGGTAATCATGAATATATAACAATACAAACAGATGATCTATCACATTGACAGTGAACATGTTTTTTTTCTTTTTCCAGACACCACTGTGCTGTCATTCAAAAATAGAAATTCATCTCAAATTATGATGAGGCTTCTTATGGACTCCTGCCTCTCATCCACTGTCGGCTGGGATCGGCCCCAAGCTCCTTCAGACAGACAGATGGACCTTCTGTTATCCATCTGTCTGTCTGTCTGTCTGTCTGTTTATCTATCTATCTCTATCTATCTATCTATCTATCTATCTATCTATCTATCTATCTATCTATCTATCTATCTATCTATCTATCTATGTTCTCATGACTCAAGTTGTATACAAAACATGTTATAACACCTGTGAAGGCAGGTGAAGGATGTACAGTGCCTATAAAAAGTATTCACCTTCCTCTCGGATGTTTTCCCCTTTTTGTTGCATTTATACATGAAGTCATGGTCAATATAATTTGAAATTTGAAATTTAAAGTGTTTGCATAAATACTTATTTTAAACTATATATTTTTAATTAATTAACATTACTTTGTAAAAATCAGTGTTCACTTTTACAGGAAAGAAACTTTTTTTGCAACTTCTTGTCGAAAAAGCCAAATTATACTGAGCAGTGTCACAGTGACACAGACAAATGGAGATCACCTGAGGGCAGTTGATGTGTGTCAAGTGATTGTAGTATAAAAACATCTGTGTCTGGGCGAAAAGATCAGTGAAAAATATAAGTCAGGAGATGGCTACAAAAAGATGGGGGGGGGGGGGTACTTTATAGGCATTGTAATGAGAACGTAGTGTTAATTCATTTGAAGAATCATAGAGGGCACTTCAGCCTCTGTTTACAGACATGAGCTGTGTCAAGAATGACAGCAAACTTCTCTTTTGTCAACATTATACGTCTATAGATAGATACAGATACAGATAGATGACTTTTTGGGTTACACATTGCATGCTATATAACTTGAAACAGTGCTTGCTACTAATTGCTAACATTATGAATTTATAATTCTCTCCAATTTATTTCCACTCATCTCATCTAGACTCAGAGTGTGGTCCAAACAAGTCTATAGTCCAAACAAGTCTTATAGTTATAGTTTAGTGGGCTTTTTAGTAAAACAACCTTCAAATGGTATTTGTAGACAGGGATTATTTTGCACAGGACTTGTATATTCTGTGAAACAGTTAGCAACATGCAGGAGAATCAAGGGTAAACAAATGTCGGTTTCTGGTTCTGGGAGTGGTATCTAGAATAGTTAAATATAGTCATCCATAAAATGTAAAACACTATCAGGAATTCAGAAATGATGCATATTGCACATTACCAGGATTAATCTGTGGGAAACAAAAAGTGGCTGCAGTTACAATGCCTATAAAGTATTCACCCCCCTCTTGGATGTTTTCCCCTTTTGTTGCTTTTATACATGAAATCATGGTCAATATAATTTGGCTTTTTTGACAAGAATTTGCAGAAAAAGCTTATTTCATGTCAAAATGAACACCGATTTTTACAAAATAATGTCAATTAATATATAGTGTAAAATAAGTGTTAATATATAAGTGTTAGTGCATAAATATTCACACCCCTCAGGTCAGTATTTAGTACCTTTGGATGCATAGCACTGAGTCTGTGTGGATATGTTTCAACCAGGCTGGCACATCTGGACACTGCAATTTTTCTCCATTCTTCCTTGCAAAACAGCTCAAGCTCTGTCAGGTTGCTCAAGGATTGGGCGTGAACAGCTCTTTTCAAGTCCAGCCACAAAGTCTCGATTGGATTGTTGTTGTCTTTGAACCATTTCTGTGTAGCTTTTGCTGTATGCTTGGGGTTGTTGACTTGCTGGAAAATAAAATAAATCCCAAGCTGTAGTTCTCTTGCAGACTGAGTCAGATTATCCTCCAGGATTTGGCGATATTTTTCTATATTCATGTTCCCCTCTACCTTTACAAGCCTTCCAGGGCCTGCTGCTGAGAAGCATCCCCAGAGTATGATGCTGCCACCACCAAGCTTCACGGTGGAGATGTTGTGTTTGTGGTGATGTGCAGTGTTTGGTGTTCGCCAAACATATCGTCTAGTCTGATGGCCAAAAAGCTAAATTTTTGTCTCACCAGACCAAAGAACCTTCTTCTAATTGACCTTGGAGTCTCCCACGTGCTTTTGGGCTAATTCCAGGCGAGATTTCATAAGAGCTTTTTTCAACAGTGGCTTTCTCTTTGTCACTCTCTCATACTTCGACTGGTGAGGAACCCGGGCAACAGTTGTTGTGTGCACAGTCTCTCCCATCTGAGCCACTGAAGCTTTTCACTCCTTCAGAGTGGTCGTAGGTCGTAGGTGTCTTGGCCTCCCTCACCAGTCTTCTTCTTGCTCGGTCACTCAGTTTGTGAGGATGACCAACTCTAGGCAGACTTAAACAAGTGTCATACTCCTTCCATTTCTTAGCGATGGATTTAACTGAACTCTGTGGGATATCTAGTGAAATCTTTTTGTAGCCATCTCCTGACTTATACTTTTCACTGATCTTTTCACTCAGATACAGATGTTTTTATACTACAATCACTTGACACACATCAACACTGCTGGCATCAACTAGCTGAACCTCTGTTGAAAGGTCAGTCACATTAAAGGGGGTGAATATTTATGCTAACACTTATTTTACACTATATATTTTTAATTAATTGATATTACTGAAAATCTGTGTTCATGATACGAAAGAAGCGTTTTTTGCAAATTCTTGTCAAAAAAGCCAAATTATATTGACCATGATTTCATGTATAAAGGCAACAAAAAGGGGAAAACATCCAAGAGGGGCGTGAACACTTTTTATTGACATTGTATATGAGCAAAATCTTTTTGAGAATGATGCGTGTCAATTGCAGATAGTGAGAAAAGCATTTGCATGAGCAGTCCTGAAATGGTGAAATAAACTGACTGGTCACATCCTTCACAGTAAGAAATGAGGAGGAAGCATTCTCAAATGCACAATACACAGAATCTAAATCTCCACCACTGGGAAACTACTCAAGGCAACTGACCTCCACCAAGACCTGTCAGTATAAGTTGTTTACTGAGAACAGTACTAATATCAGTTTAATCAAAATAAACGTCTCCTGCAGCCAATCTCTGCACCCACCATGATTCAGACCACCCAGACTAGCAAATGCACACTATGTTCATAGATGTCAAAAAGTTTTGTACTTATTTTATTCTGACTGGGCTGTTATTCTTATTACTAATGAATTAAAAGGCTCCTGATCATTTAGTTACACATTACATTTATTGGCAGCTCATTGCAGCAATATGTTTAGAACCAAACGGGAAGGAGCAAGGGACACTGCAATTTACAGTCAATCAGCAAATGGGTCTTGAAATCAAACAGCTGGTGGACTGGACAAAGGTTCTGCCAAACAATCAATGAATCAATAAAGACATCAGTGTCATGAAGGTTTTCCAATACCTCTCTGTGTTGTGAGGCATGGTGGGATCAATGGACACCATGGCTCCGGACGAATCCAGCAGTGACAGATTAGTATTCCTGCATGAAGACAAAAAAAGTTTTGCTGGAAGATTCCATTTAATCTGCATAAATGTGAGATATTTGTTTCTACTTTTCTCTTTAGTAAACCTCCTGCCATGTTGTGACTGGTAGAGGCACTGCTGATAGGAAGAAGAATTAATTTCTTCTCTTCAAAGTAATAATGCCCCCCCCTTTCTGCAAAATAACAAACCTACAGTTCTCAAGAGCTTGTAGGTCATGATAAAACAGACCAGCATCTTTGAAGAGGTGTTAGGAGAGAAGGTAAGGGTAACTCAGGGTATAATAACATTATTAGAAAGGGGAAACAGCAGTGGGGGTAGATACAGGTAAAGTTTTCACTGTGTAGAGGAGTGTGTTACAGTAGATATATTGTAGATATATTGTAATATAAATATACAAATAAATTGTGCTTAATTTGAATCATTCTTGAGCAGTGAGCTAAATGCTAATGACACAAAAAATGCTTCCTTCCAAAAATACTACTACTATTATTTAGAAATATCGGACCAGAACTTCACTTCACCATTCATATACAGATTATAAAACATACTAAATCATGACTGAACAGGAGTCATACCCAGCTGAACTCACACTATCCAAACAAACAGCAGAGCAATATCTGGTTACACTGAAGTTATGATTCAGTTAACTGAGTGAAAATATAATTAAATATATAGTAGTACTTAGAAAGGCACTGGTAGTAAATTTTCAAGTGAAATAGAAATAGTATTTCCAACGGAGATTACGACTCTGCTGTTTGCAAACAACTAAAGCTGACAGAGAATGAACAAAGCTGACGAGGTATTAATGTGTGTGTGTGTGTGTGTGTGTGTGTGTGTGTGTGTGTGTGTGTGTTTCACCTTGGCACACCCAGGGCTGTACAGAACAGCTCCTTAATGTCACATGGGCTGCAGAACCTACTGAACACCACCTGAGGGAGAACAACACACACAACCATACATGATTTATAATCCATGAGCCAACAGCTGCTGTGTGCCTGGGAAAATGAAAATATTACATCCACACATGATGGCAACCTGTGAAAAGTAGGGAAAGTACATGTAGTAAAAATGAATACTAACTTTAACTGCCACGTCCACTGCTACAAACCTCTGCACATAATTAGCATGTTGTATTTGTACAGTCAATGAAGGTGAGGAGAGGACTACTGCAAATAGTTGAAATACTGACCATGTGACATGAGGTGTTTCTATTGTTCCTCTGGTCTGTCAGCTTGAATGCTACTTCTACAACTAATACTGAAAAAAAAAATAGAAGTGAGCCATCATAATGTATATCATATATATATATAAACATGGTACAGTACACACACACACACACACACAAATATATATATATGTGTGTGTGTGTGTCTATTATATTATCAGAACAACTCTGATGGCTCACTTCTTTGTCCCAGTAAGCCAAGACAGTGTGACAGTGAGCCTCAAAGGGAAGCAGCTAAATTCATCTTATTATTTATACCTGTATTTTTTCCTGCTGTCACATGTCTTTCATTAATTTAATCGATTTTGATTAACGATTGATTTGATTAATTATCTTAAATCATCCAAAAATGGTCGCCATACAATGCATAAAACCTATTTATTTATCCTCTGCATAACCCATAGGCCTAATTTGACTGTTTTGGCCCCTCTAGTAATAACAATGTAACGAGTTGCGTCTCCATTTTTCATCCATTAAATAATTTTGTTTTCTAGTAGTCTTATTTATTCTATTGCTTCTTTTTATCTACTGAAGGACATTTGTCATTTGTTTCCACTTCATGAGAAATTTTACATGGCAGAATCATTTTGTTGAATGCAACTACATTTAAGATGTTTATACCATGTTTTTATACTTTTAATGAAACCCCAGCAGACTAACACTCCTCATATTATAGTAACCCTTCATCATCTGACTACAGTAATGTGAAAGTGGAGCAATAGACTAGAGGGAAGAAACTCTTGAGTCTCAATGTTCAGGCTTCCCAAGCTCAAGATTCTTTTCCTGATTGAATATGGACACTGCAGCACAGCAGCAGGTACCATTTCGTCCCCTCCCCTCCTCCTGCTTCATAACAAGGTCAGCCTCTCATGGCACACGACAAATGATTTGTGTCAGGCTGCAGGAGGCTGAAGGCAGGTTTAACAAGTGCTGTCAGGAGGGCGAGAGATGAGACAGTTATGGAGGAGGAGAGAGGTCAAAGAGTACTTCAGCAGTCTGGTTGTGGCAGCCTGTCACAGGTGAAAGAGACAGGGACTGGTGAAGGTTAGCAGACAGAGCAGCACTTCAGAGACATCACACCTACAGCTGCTTTTTATTTCTGGTCTTGAGACACAGTGGAAGAGATGAGTTAATTTGTTTCATTGAATGTAACATTGCACAATAATGGGTATGAATTCACCTGTGCTCTCTGCTATATCTATCTATCTGTTTATTTTTTTATTTTATTTATTTAAAGCCCAAAATCACAAACATTGTTTCTATTTATCTATTTATTTTTTATGCATATATAATCTTACCTGATTATCTGATAATCTGTGATTTCCTTATTTTTAACTGTGCTCCCAGTTGCTCAGTAAATCTGCATAATGCTGTGAATATGCAAGTTCTCATGTTCTTGTCCACAAGTAAGTCAAGTATGCATCCATTTGTTTTGTCATCATTTACTGTCCAGTTTAGGAGAAAACAATGGCGAACTGTACTGATAAAGAACAGAAAGCTCATTTGAACCTTATTATTCATGAAATAAAGCAGTCTCCAAAAAAACTACAGAAGGAAATAAGACAATGACAAGCAAAGTTCAATGTAAACAAGCAACTCCCCAGAACAGAAAACAGAAATTCAAGTACAGATGCAAAAAGCCAAACAGATAAGATAAATATATCAGAGGATGTTTAAAAGCCTGGCATTTACTTAAATTTGACTCTCCACAGTATTACGACTACAGATGATACCATACCATATTATAGTTGATATTAAATTCTGTCATATTGTTGTACATTGTTGTACTATACATACATATGGAAAACAGGTAAAAACAAACACTTGTATTAATATCTGTATTCAGATGGGGATTGTCCACTGTCTGTATTGATTTCTTTACCAATCTGTTATCCTTTCACAGCCAAATGAACACATACAATCTTAATCTGTAACCCCTGACTAATCTCATTTTAAAACCTAAATCTAAATCCAAATCAAAGTGATCGTGTCCATTAGACACTTTGTAAAGGGACTCATAGTTATGCTAGCAGCCCTGAAACAAGTGACCAAGCGACCACGGATTATATGAACAAACAGCTCAATATTATCAAATTAGTAATTATCAAAAACTGAATAAAATTGGGATGTTGTCTCTATGTATCTGTAGTTGATAGTACTGAATAAAATGTTTAAAAGGAAATGTAATCTCTATTTAATCATCTTTCTTCTACTCCATTTGTGTTCCAGGAAGAATTCTCAAGACATACTTAACATGTCCTTGTTTGGTGCTTGAACCATATTGAGCTGTATTAACCCTTTAAACAAGAGCAAATCCTTACACACCCTTATATATTTTCTAGATTGTGAAAATGTCTGCATGATGAAATGATATGCAGCAGACACATGTGTGTGACCTCCATAAAGAAGACAGAGTGTCATAAAAGTGCCGCTGAGGCATAAACCTCATTATATTGCCTTTTATGAGCTGCTGTTCCTCCTCCATTGCTCCATCAATGTAAACAGAGCCCTATGTCTGAATAGTCTAGAGATGGACTTACAGCAAACCGTACACATTTGCAATAATGGGACTGAAATGTGCACTGCCCTTGACTGTCAATGAGTAATGATGACTACCTAGCAGTGGATGAAGTGTGTTTTAGATGTACATGTGGACTACAATACTGGATTTTTGCTGACTGGGGAATGTTGCCTTTTTCAGAGTTACTGAGGGAGTAATCTTGTTCAGGACAGCAATTTATGCTTTTAATTTTACTGGTAAGCATGGCTGAGATTAATAAATTTGGATGTTCTGATGAGATTTAGGTTCTTATTGAAGCTGACAGTGATTTAGGTTTGCTTTACAACTCAAGTGACCGACCCGGAATAAGATAAACAGGTTCAGAAGATGGACGGCTGAATGAAAGGATGAATGAAATCTGCTGAAAGGCTTACAAATTGAAGGAAGGAAAAAAAACTATTTTTGATTAAGATTTTCTTTCTTTTTTTGGTCTGAGCCACAGTGGTTTTCATATCTGTGGTTCTACTATCCTATCTATAATCTTGACTATTTTTTAATCAACAAAATATCAGTATTCACCTTGAGATATCAGATATCAATCTTAACAAACATGGAGGGTTATGAGAATACTTGCAGCTACACTCCTTTAATATATATTTGAAGGATTTCATTAAAAACATTACATGAAAATTTAATCATTTTTGTACATAGAAACTCTTGATTTAGTTTAGTTTAGTTCTGATACATTGTCACATTCAACTGCTGCTGTATGCTCATCAGACCTCAGTCTCAAAACTAAAGGCAGTGACACAAAGGTCATCAGTACCTGACACAGGTGGAGTTTGCATACATCTGCTTTCATTGCAACTGGCAGCCTTTTCCCTTCATTATGCGCAAGATTTATTTGAAACCATTGACATCCAAAACTGAAGAAAGGCTCTGATGTGTAAGCTTGGTAAGTTAGTGACCTGAAAACCTGAAGGTTCCAGTCTGTGATGAGTTGTGTGTGCTGCAGAAACTGTGGATTGTATTAAGTTGTCAGAGCCCAGGTCACTCTTCAACCTCACAACTCTGCAGTCTTCAGAGGAACAACTAGAGCAGAAACCAGAGCCACTGAGATTATTCTGCCTGTATAGACTGTAAATAGTCACCAATTCACACATGCTCAGAAATCTCACTCTCTCTGCATCTGATATACACACAGATGATGACAACAACCACCCCCAGGGGGGCGTGCTCCCCAGTTTGAAAACCACTGCATTAAATGGTGATCTACTTAAGCACACTATTTTTATCAGCATCACTACATTCAGTATGATAAACAGACAGGCTAAGGCCACATCAGCTTTTGTGTATAATGCAGTCGATTTACTGTCAATTACACAAAGCACACAACAATAAAGGCAGAGCTGAGCAACAAGCCTCAGATCTATCTGTGGCATCGCCTCTCAGTATTCCAAGGGATTATATTAATGTTTTTATAAGGGCTTATGAACCAAGGTTTATTTAGTTGAGGTAATTCAGGTAGTACAGAAATGATAACAAACTGCTGCTAATTAAAATAAAACTCAATACATGAGATTGATCTAATATCCATATATAGGCTTGCAGGGCTTCCACTGTGCACTGTGCATTTCTAACAACATAATGACATTTATGCGATTTGTATAATCCCCTCCTTGCAGTAACATTTGTACAGTGTGTGAAACTCTGTACTATAATCTAAGTAACTTTAAACTACTTTAACTTACTTTCTTATCTGTACGGATATCATTGTCAAGGTTTTACCCACATCACAATATTTTAAAGTAATTTCACCAACTGGGCTTCTAGATTTGTGTGATATTACTTTTATTTTTACTTCCTTCCTTATGTTTTAAAACTCCATGATGGCCAATACCAAACAAATGAATCCAAATGAAAAACTCCATTAAAACATAAATGATCAACAGTTGGGCCTACACACCAGTACCAATACAAATAACTGTGACTAAGGCTGCTCAAAATCTGCGCGTCTCCACTTTGTGTGCTGATGGAGGTGATCCAGCTCTGATCCACTTCACTAGTCCCCCTTTCTTTTTCCATTTTCTCTTTCACTGGCCGCACACACAGCCTCCATGAAGTGTGTGTGTGTGTGTGTACCTTCTGAATCCTGCCGTCCACGTCCAGGTAGATGACCCGGTAAGAGGACGAGGCGGAGCCCATGGTCGGCTCTCCTCCGGCCGGTGTCGGTGTGTGTGCGGCTCCTGCTCCGGGCTCCGTGTCGTCGCTCCGCTCACACTGCCACCGTTCACCAGAGAGGGGGGGGTCAGCGCTCCGTCAGCATCCCCCTGTCTGTCTGTCAGTCTGCCTGTCAAACACACCGACACGAACCCTCCTGCTGTCCGTCCGTCCGTCTGTGGCTCACCTCGCTACCCACATGTCATAAAGCTTGTCCAGGGGCGGCCCGCCTCCCTCACTCCTCACACAGCTCGTGAGTCTGCGCGCTCACCTACACACGCGCTGACTCACACTCTCAAACGCACACACACACGCGTATACAGAGCTGTACAAGTGGATCACACCAGTACTACCTTTTACTTGTGTAACCTTATGTTAGTGAGTGAGACAGCAGGGAGAACAGCTGTAACGTTTCCAGTGATGCCCCCCCCCCCCAAACAGAGTCCTTCGCACTGTTTGAAAAGTCCAGTGTATGGTTCTGGGGGTGGTGGGTCCCTGACACAGATCCTCATGGTGTTCCAGGGGTTCTGGGTCACAGCTGTTGCAGGGAATTTGAAAGGTTGCCATGGCACACATTATGCCCCCGCTCACACATATTAAAGAACAACTTTGGGGATCCTCTGTCTTTTTATGTCTCATCAGGTCAACATCCTCGTCATCATTCAGTATGTCCTTTAAACAGCAGAAGTAAAAACATAACACATAACATAAAAACAGAATGGTGAGCATGGTTCACATTAAAGCTCAGTCATTATCAGCATGTTAATGTAAGCTGACCTAAGTCCAGGCTGAGCTGTTATCCTGACTGATTCAGTCTGGACTGTTTTTGGTATATTCACATTAGTCTTTTGCTTTATGAATACACATGGAGAAGATGCTTCTTTCTTCTACTGTTCATCTCCCTTCCACAGTAAGATATTTAAATATCATTTTATTGTGTTATATCTTATTCTATCTATATTACATTATATTTCCTATATTTATTACTTTTACACGCTTTTATTTCTTATGTTCTCCATCTACTCGCCTGAGTTTCTTTTATACATGAGAATGTTGTGCACATGACAACAAAGGGGTTGTAAGTAATGGCTTTATTAGTGTTAACTGATCATATACCAATTCATTATAGATCATTTATAAACCATCAAGAAGAACAACTTTTGGGTTACTAAGTTCAGAAAAATACCTTTGACTGGTTAAATTATTTGATCACTTTTAGGAAAAGGGCTGCAGAAGATCTGGATCACAATCCATTTATCAATAACTTCTCAGCACTGATGACTGCATCCATCCTGATTCAAATACTTACTTATACTAAAAGAGAAACCAACAAGCATTTAATAGATTTCAGACATTTATAACTGCAGTATTACCAACCAGAAGGAATTTTTCATTACTGGCTTATAACCAATTATTTTTAATTTTTAATCATGAAAAAAATCCATTAGACAGTGATATTCATGTTTCTGCTAGATACATTCTCTTCTTATGTGTTCATTCTGACACTTGAAATATTTCTGGATTTGGAGCTCATTGTTTTATGTTTCTGCTTTGGTAGGCCTTCTGTACATGAGGACATCCCCCCATCACACATGGACCCAAACACAATACATACACAACTACAAGTACAAAGTACATAGTTGCACAAGCCACTACATAAAAGCAAAAAAAAGCAGACATCACACAAACCTAAACAGAGACTGAAACACACAGATGAGATGCTCCCCAGACATTTATACACATGGGAACATACACATGCACTGTTATATTGTACACATGTGATTTTGTGCTAGTTTTAAAACCACACCTGAGCAGTCAGGGCTTTTAGAACAGCTGTGTGTTGCATCATTGCAAAGCACAAAGAAACAAAGTCTGTCAGAAATAAACCTGGCCGTGGTCGAAAACACAAGATTTCCAAAACTTTGGAGAGAAAAATAGTGAGAGATGTCAACAAGAATCCCCGGATCTCTGCAAAGATGATTTTGCTGAACTGGCAATGTTTCACGTAAGACTGTTGTGAGGGCTCTTCATGGTGGTGAACTTCATGGTCAGCATCCAAGAAAAACTCCATTGCTCTCCCAGCGGCACTTCAAAGCCTGATTGAAGTTTGCCCAAGAAAATCTGAAACATGGGGATGAGTTTTGGAAGTTGGTCCTTTGGTCTAATGAACCAAACTTGAACTGTTTGGGCATATGGATACTGCTTTTGTTTGGCGGAGGAAGGGCAAGGCCTTCAACCTTAAAAATACTGTTCCCACAGTGAAGCATGGTGGTGGGAGCATGATGCTGTGGGGCTGTTTTGCTGCTTCAGGCACAGGAAACATTGTTTGGGTGCATGGGACCATGAAAAAAGAGGATTATGTTGGTATTTTGAAGAATAACATCAAGAAGTCTGCTGCCAGTCTAGGTTTAGGTCATCGCTGGGTCTTTCAACAAGACAGTGACCTAAAACATACATCAAAGTTTGTCCAAAACGTTTTGAAAGACACCAAAATCAAGGTTCTGGAGTGGCCCTCTTAGAGCCCAGATGTCAATCCTATCAAGAATCTGTGGAGGGAGCTCAAGGTTAGAGTCCATGCTCGGAGTTCAAGCAATTTGGATGATCTTGAACAATTTGCCATGGAAGAATGGGCTAACATCCCTCAGGAGACATGTGCCAACTTAGTTAGAAACTACCATAAGAGGTTGTTGTCAGTTTTGAAAGTCAGTTCAGAAAGGCTACACTGTTGACTATTGACTGTCAGAGGGCTAATAATTTCGGCCTTTGCATATCTTGCAGATTTTGTCTTTGTTCTTGTGGAGGTAAACAAACTATAAACACTTTAGGTTGTGGCCCATGTCATTGAACAGATAAGGGTTTTATTTGATTTCATAAAGGGGGCTAATAATTTTGACCTTAACTGTATATACTGCCACAAGGGGGAACTTTGGATTTGGACTTTTGGATTTTGTGCCATCAAGTGAGTCCTGTACCTCAAATCAGGGATCAATATGCCTGTAACCTAACCCCTCACAATCCATGTGTGTGATTTCTAGTCTGCCTGTGTCACTGAGTGGGTTTCTGTTTGTCAGGAGCTTAACATTTTGGATGACACCTGCCACCTCCAGCTGAGACTTAAGGCCACTCCATGCCTAGAATTAGACTGATGTAAAGGGGCTGTAGTAGTATGCTGCAAAGAGAGCCATCAAAAACACGAGCCTGAAACAGTTCAGTGAAGAAAACAAATGGTTTATTTTTTTTGTCCAGTATACTTTGGAAGTGAACTATCCCCACACCAAGTTAAGTTAAAATTTCAAACAAAGTAACAGGCAAACATTTGTATGATTTTGTTCAATCTGACCAGCAAAAAAACAAGCAACAAATAAGGCACATACTGTTTCAAGTACTAGGCCTACCACTGACACAAATATACACAACATGTGGTCTTGTTCTAAGGAAGGCTTAACGTTGTTTTTGTCTTTTGCGGATTTTACTCTTGTACAGTTTACATTCAATAAATTAACAGAATATAATTCTAAATGTTAAACAAACAAAAATAAATCACTAAAATATGAGCTTATAGTGTCTTAGTTTTTTTTATTTTCTACCACAGGATTTTTTTTATGTTCACAAAAACAGCTACTGTAAGAAGTGTTAAATGCACAGATTTTACCCATTTAACAGTCAGAGATTACACTGATTGCACTCCAATGTATAACCATACAAGGTTTGACAGGTTAGTCATCTAATTTAACAAGAACTTTACATTCATAAAATGTCAGGTCCACACCCACCCACACACAGAAAACATACATTATCTTAAGGTTTTTTTTAATATAAAATTACAACTTTGGTTCCTTCAGTTCATAGCAAATTAAGAAAAACAAAAATCACCACAAAACTGACTAACCTGACTGACTTGTAAAATAAGAAGTATTTTATTTAAATTACAAAATGATCCCACAATCTCTTTGGTTCAGTAAGGCAAATGTGACACTGAAACAACTTCCACATAGTAGAGGAGAGTGAAAGTAGTCTTTCACACAAACAACATTCCTCAAAATCTGAAGCTGGTCCAGCACCTCTCTGACAACCTCATTTCTCTGCAGAAAGCATTTATGTAGGTGAAAGAGGTAATGTCTTTTTTTGCCCAAACATTAGTTTGTATTCTATCTGTCCAGCATAAGTCATTGTTGAGGAAGCAACATAAAAGCTGTGATGGCACTTGCTGTTGGGGGTAGGGGAGTGGCAGGTGAAAATTACTTCTGACCTGCATGATTCATTTTTTGGGATCTGGCAAATGAAACCAATTCTGATCCATTCTTTCTGTCATTCTTAATCCTTCCTGAAAGCTCTAATGAGAAGGGTTGTTTTTTTCTAGTCACCACTCAGCATATTAGATCTCTCTGATTGCTTAAAAATGAATATCAGCATGATTTAAAGGTGTAGAACCAGGGTAGATGATGTACAACATCAATAATGGTCCCTTAATATTAATAGTTAACATGGTTAAGGTGAGATTTGAACTTTACTATTTAGGTTGGCGATGTTACAGTTGGGTCAGGGTTTGGTATTCTTAAAAGGATGTGAATAGGAGGGCTCTGCTCATAACTACTGTAGGATTCATGAGAACACAGTCATGGAAGTTGCTGTTTCAAAGACTACTATCCAAAATAAATAACTATTATTTCTAGCTTCACTTCTTATTTGAAGGGTTAGGGTTAGGGTTAGGGTTATTATACAAAATAAGGCTGGTATTATACATCTGCCTAACCTTTGAGTTGTAGCAGGTAGTGTGTTCATGGTCAAATTGGCTGCCATTGGAAATAGGTCAACAGATGAAGAGGAGAGACAGAGACCAGTTGAGTCTTGTATGAGTCTTTGTGTAAGTACAGTATGTGCACTGAAATCTGCTACAGTTCTGTTTGGTTCACCAGCCACTATTTCAGCTTCAGCTCTTCCTCATGGACGCAGTTTTGTTTACAGCAAACTACTTTAGCTGTCGCAGCAGTGTGTATGCACTCACATGAATGTATTGTTGCTTTAATAACGTGCCTGTGACTGCATGTATATGGTTAATCTCTCGTGTCCAGGACAGTTATTGTTAGAGGTCTAAATGCACTGTGTGCATGTGTGTGTGTCCTCTTGTGTGGAGGGAGTGCAATCAAAGTGCTCAGTGCTCCTTTAACCTGTGAAGTAAAAACAAACATTAACATTATATTGATAAGCTGGGTGTCAAGAGCAATGAGCACTGAATTTACTATTCAGGAGGGAACTTTGCTTCAATTCAAGTAAGTAGATCAACCCCTCAAATGACTCATTCTAAATCACTTCTTTAAGAATGAAATCCAGGCAATATTTGTTTCTGATATAACATCAGCTTTTAGGGGAATAATAATTAATTTTAGAAAACTGGTTTCAGGTGCCATTTGGCAGTAAAAAGACTCACAAGAAGTGTTTCCTCCAAGCATCTGGTTAATGTTGTGAGGTAAAAAAAAAGATCCTAGGAGACTAATTATTTAAAATTACATGTCACTAATGTCTTACTCTGAGATATACACTGAGATAGTGCCAGTGTTTCAGCATATACTTTACACTCATTAACCTGAAGCCATGGCTTTTCTTCTTTAATTTTTCTTCTTTTTATTTTTTGTGCTGTACTTTCTGTCCAGTACTCTATATTCTGTTTATTTATAACAAAAATGACAAAGACAATATGACATGTCTACATAACATGCATTCAGCATGGAGTATGTATTATATAAACAAAGAGAGCTATGAACTTCTTAATATAACCTCTCTGATCTTTTTGAGAAGAATTTAACATCTGCATTCAACAGTGACAAAGGATCTATTAAGAAAACCATTCATCTTGTTTAGAGGCAGCTTGTTCTCTGAAGTATATAATTTATTGTAATATTCCATAAATCTTTTATTTATTGACTGAAGTCCACTAAGAGAAAACCAGATTCCACATCCTCTACTGACTGAGCTATTAATCTCAATTAAGTAATGGAATTCAAATTTTAATTGATCACAAAATCTCTATTCTGTAATAACTGAATCACCATCTAGCGACTTGAAGACAGTCCTGTAACAGGCATATGTAGCCATGGTGGTCAGATAAGGACATCAGAATTAGGTTAATGTTTGTTTCAACACTTAGTTCAAAACTAGATAATTCTGCTAGTAACTAATTGATGTTACTGAAAAAAGAAGAATCAAAGTACAATCAAAGTTTTTCCTTCCACAGTTCCAAGTTTCCTTCCACAGTATCTACTCTTAAAATAAGAAAATGTACCCCTCTTGTCCTGATGTTTTCCCAGCATATCTAACAATAATCTACTCCTTTGTTTCTATTCACTGAAGCAGAAAAAGCACTTTATATAGCTGCTACATCTTTCTCCAGTAAATGTGTTTGTTTATGGCAAGTTTTTGAGGCATGGCTATGTTCCTCATTAGGAAATCTCTACAGGCCATTTGCTTTTTAAACTTGTTGATGCAGCATTGTAGCAGTCATAAGTCACTGTCACCCTGTCGTACACAAATATTACTTATTACACACTGAACTGAACAGCTCACTGAACACTGAACTGAGAAATAACAGATGATATAAGGCTAATGAGTTTTCATATTTAATTATCGATAAATGTCACGTGAGACCCAAACCAACAATGGAAATGCTGTGTGTGTATCTAAAGTCTAATACATCTTCTTGCTCTGAGCCATAGAGCTCCACTGTTGTCCAAAAACTACTGAAAACACATCAGTGAGCCACACCTTTGCTCTGGTAACGTGTTCCTTCATCACCAAGAACACACACTGTACTTTATTTGGCTCAGTCCCACACATACCATCCTTCAGCCTGAAATACTCACTCAAATCTGGATTAATCTATTACAAATAATAGTCTCAAACAAATACACAATTGTCTCCTGTTTGTACACTGTTTGCTAAAAACTATAGTAATTTTTAAAAAGAAATTATCAGGAATTTTTAAAGGTAGGTTTGCATGATAGAAAGTATTATAGTGTTTCTGTATTTTCTGTAACTTCTAAATTGAACTTCTTATCATTATCACATCTTCCATCTTCACTTAGTTCCTTGAAAAAAAAAAGTAATCAATAAATGAATTACCAATAAACAAAAATCGACATATTTCCATGATACGCTCTGTTAGCACACACTATAATACATTCTGTGCTCCAGATGGCTGCATTTATTTGCTGATAAAAATGGAGGTGAAAATAAATAAATAAACTGGGACTACTTTTAGTGCATATGTGTTTAAGGTTATACATGTTTTTGAATATAAGTAGAGAAAATCTGACACCTCAGCTCTACATTTGAATATGAACTGATCTAACTGACTCACAATGTGGATCTGTGAGAAATAGGGTGTTAAGGAATAGAAGGAATGGAAGAACAGCCACTTGTACAGGACATTGAGAAAAACGATGACCAGTAAAAGCAAGACTTACTCTACAGCAGAGATGGGACGGGATTTAGTTGACACCAGCTCCTTTGTCACAAGTCGTAACAAAAGCTGCACAAATACATGTTAAAAGTAAAATATTAGTTGATTTATCTATCTTACAACAGCTTTGAGTTCCTTAACTATTTGAATCATACGTATTGTGTGCTGATGATATCAAACCTTAAAACAAGACCAGTCTACATTTGAAACAACATTCATTGATTTTTTTTGCCAAGATGGGGCAGTAGGTCAAGCTGAAAACATAACATCTTTTTTGTTATCACCATATTAAATTATTATGGCAACATCAACATTCATTTGGATTTGTGTTTGTGTCCATTGATGAATGTAAGTCCAATATTCACTCTCCCTTTTAGCTCAGTTTCAGTCTCCCCCAACTCCTAAGAAAACTGTCTGTCTTTTTAGCCGCCAAATACTCCACCATGTTCACCTTCATACAGTAGGTAAATTATAGCTTTTTAGCTGAAAACACGTGTCCTGCTGTGGCTGGAAACAAGCTTGATGAAAGTGGTGACCATGAAGCAACAGTGAAGCTTTGAGGAGTAAAAATAAAAAGCTAAAAAGCTCTGTAAAGCTGAGAGGTAATGCGTTTGCAATAATTCTGTTTGGGCTCAACATATGAGTAGCACATATAAGCAACACAGTAATCTGATCCAATGTCAATCTAAAAATATTGTTTAGTAGCTTTAAGGATAATCCAATGAAACTAATTTACAGCAACTACTATTATAATTGATAATGTTTTTGGATTTTAAAGCTCTCACCAAAAGAGCAAGGAAGTCCGCAGCCATCAGCATGTAGAAGACCTGATCCCAGCCACCTGCAGATAACAGCCCAGCCAGCAGTGGGCCCAGTGCAGCACCTGACAGGCATAGACATAGACAGGATCTGCTGTTCATATGTATACATTATCTCCATACGGAAAAAAATACAGGGATCTCAGAGAGGTTGAAACCCCTCAGAGAGGGGAATCTTACTGAAAAATATTACACTGAATTGAGAAAAAAACAGATGATATACCAACAAGAACACCACTGAGTACATCATTAGAAGGTAAGGTTGGTGAGTTTTCTAATTTAATTATCGATAAATCTCACTAGAGCATCAAATCTGGAAATTTTATTTCAAGTTTCTATTTTTGTATGTTTGCATGATAGAAAGCCATATTGTGTTTGTCATTTTTGTAACTAATTAAAACTAATGAAACTTTAATTACATTGTTGCAATCAATTCATTTCAATACAGAAACTTGAAAGTATATCAATAAGTGATACTGACCTACAGATCCTGTGCCATCTATGATGGCGGTGACAGTAGACAGTGCTCTAGCATTGCCTTTCAGGCTCTTGTGAGTTCCCTTTGGTCAAAAGACAAAGGGAGAGAGAGAAAAGTGAGGGGGGGGTCTTTGCAGATGGAGTTAATAATCACATATGACGTTAGTAGACTGGAATTAGAGTTGAACAGGCTTACCAAATCAGCAGAAACTGCAGTTGTGATGAGGGAGTATGGTCCATTGACTAGACTTCCACACACTAACAGCATGCCTGGGAAACAGACTGGGTAAGTTATATCTGGGTTTTTGGTTATAGGGTTTCTATAGTCACCCAAATCCACTGCACTAAAGTACTCAGTGTTCCCCCTCATATTGAAAATGTTTGTTCAAATAAGTTTATACTACTTCAGTTTAAAACAAACAAACAACAAACAGCCATGCTTCTCTTGATGACAGTGTGAGTCATGATAATTCTACTACATCAGAGCTGCTGTTGGTGCTCAGCTGCATCCTCTGCTGAATCACACAAGGTCTTGTAATAACTAATTCCCCTCAGCATATTGTGAGGATAATGAGCTGCAGCTGGGGCCATCATGAGCTCAGTATGAATGAATTAAGAGTCATCAGTCAAGCCACAGTGTCTGTGCTGAGTGAACTGCTCATGATCATTAAGGCTCAGCTAATCAACCAGTCCATGCTAATGAGCCATTCTAATATATTTAGCCAGGTCATGTGACCTCTTTCATCTAGAAATTATATATGATTAGCAGCTGGACACACAGAAGGATTTTTTTCTTAAATTTTGTTATTTCTGTGTCCATATACACAACAAGACTTCAAGACAGTGCTCAGAAGCATTTAAGAAAAGACTCTGACATGGATTCATTAATCCATGTCAGAGCACACATTTGAGAAAGCTTTGTTTTACAAAAACTTCATCTAGAGGCGTTGAGTCCAAGTCTTAACAAGTCTTAACTGTCCCACATGAAGCTTACTCTTAAGTGTAATAAATAAGAACAAAATTATGCTATTCATAGAATTTCAGTGCACTTCTATAAAAACTTTTGCTCTGCAGCTTTATACAATCCAGCAAACTTTGTGTAGACAGTGGACAGTGGAGCTTTTTATCAGATTTACACATTTAGTTGTGACAAATAAAATGAAAAATAAAACTGAAACATCCTCTGTAGTCTGTTCCAACATCCTGGCTCCATATTTATCAAACTGCAAACTGTGAAATTTTGGAATTTGAAGCTACTGAACACATTTTTTTAAATGAATTAAAATGCTGTTTTAGATGACTTAACGCTTGTAAGACAGACAAAGAAGTGCATATACAACAGAGACATGTTTTGGAATGATGTATACATGGATGAACTATATGTATACATGATGCAAATGACTGGCATTTACTGGCAATACTGGCATTTATTTTATTAGCGATGTTGTTCCTGGGCGGCACAGTGGGTGTAGTGGTTAGCACTGTTGCCTCTCACAGCAAGAGGGCTCTGGTGGAGTTTCTGTGAGGAGTTTGCATGTTCTCCCTGTGTCCTGCATGGGTTGTCTCTGGGTACTCCAGCTTCTTCCCACAATCCAAAGACATGCAGGTTAGGTTAGTTATTAATTGGCAACTCTAAATTGCCCCTATTTAACTATCTATGTCAGCCCTGTGACTGACTGGCGTCCAGTCCAGGGTGTACCCCACCTCGCCTCTCTCGCCCAAGATAGCTGAGATAGGCTCCAGCACACCCTGCTACGCCTGTGTGTCAGGAATAAAGCGGGAGTAGAAAATGGATGGATGTTGTTCCTTCTCTTTATTTGCACATGTCAATGTAGGCACTTCATTGCTCTTATTAAATTAATCTGTTAAGTGTCTGCAATGCTTCAGTTTGGTTTTCGTTTTGTCTAATTTTTGTTTCCCATTTTAGCTAATTTCCCGCTATTTCTTTCCTTTTTACTGACTGGAGGCTAATTTCACAAATTAGTTACCAAAGATATTAACATACAAATAAAAATGGATTTTTGTTATTATTAACAGTGGAGAAGATGTAAGGTCATTCAGTAGATAGTCTTATTCTCTACTATACTTTATTAAGAATTCTTTTCAGTGAAGCTTTTATGATCTGTTCTGATCTGAAATGTAATATGTTAAATGTAATAAATGTAGTGTGAATAGATGCATCCTTCAAGAAATCACCAATATAGAGACAGTCCATCATACACAGAAAATATAACTGCATACACTGCCACCATAACTCAGTTTTGTGTTTTAAGGTGAGAAGGTTCATGCTCTAACAAGGTTTTCACATTATAAAAAGATATTTTTCACATTATCACAGCATATGGACTTATCTCATTAAGCACAATAATTTCCTGTTTTAACATGGTTGGTTTATTGTTATAAGGAGGCCATGGTCCAGTCAGTGTTTAGAGTTGCTGTTGATGATGTTGGTTACTCCATTGAGTTGGTAATTATTTACTTAACCAATTGATTGGTGTTATTTAGTGTATAGAAAGTCAATAACAACAAGTAGCCATTACAGAGCACGAAGTGATTACTTCATGTTTTATTTTGTTAGATCAATGGCTGCTAGTTGTTATAGAACGACATAACATGATAACCAGGCTAATCTCACAGGAAGCTGGAAAATGTACAGTAGTTTCTATCATCAACAATTCATTGCTTTATTGTACCAGTGAATAACTGTCAGCCAACAAAAAAACAAATGATCAGTTCATTAACCACCAGCTCTGCCTAAACTGAGAAGTGAGTGTTGGCTCTTACCAATGGTTGGCCCCAAACCAAACTCACTGATCATGGAGAAACCATACAGCTGCAGGACAGAGACAAAACAGATGCCATTCATTATTCATGCATCTTAACCATTTAGCAGCAGCCTGATTTTACAGTCAAGTGAAATTGAATTAAAATATGCCACATCTTCTTCATGTATATCATAATCAAAACACACCTGGCCTGTTAACCTTTCCTAGGAAGTGCAGGTTGTCTGTCAGTTCTGAAGATTTCTTTCATGAGGTAAATATGAGGGTCTGAACTTCCCAATCTAACATTATTTGAAGTCATGTGGTTTGACGTTTAGACTATGCCTTTAAGGGGTATAGCAGTGCAACCTGCTGGCCTACTAGGTCCTTCCTGTGCAGAGTTTGTATGTTCTTCTGTGTCTGTGTAGGTTTTCTCTGGGAGCTCTGGTTTCCTCCCACAATCCAAAAACAGTTTAGGATAATTGGTGACCTCCAGAGGTGTGAATCTAAGTGTGAATGGCTGTTCATTTGATGATGAATAGCTTTTCGTATTATACGGATGGTAGCAGTGCAGTGGAAACTTACTGTGGGAGCAGCCAGCAGCAACATGACTGCACAGGTGGTGGCTCTCTTCCCCAACTTATCAGATATCACTCCTGCCAAGATCCCCCCTGTGCATATCCCCCCGTCCACACCACGCACACACAAAAACACACATATACACATACATATACATAACAGAGAGAGACGCAATGAGCCAGGAAATATCTTTCATACATCACAAAGGTAAGTAAATACTGAATACAGTAAGTTAATGTGGGAAGAAAAATGACAGATGAACAAAAGCACCTACCCACAATGCCTCCTACATCAAACAGGGTGGAGAGATCTCCAGCCTTCTTGGCATCTAGGTGAGCTAAGACGTACACATACGCACTATTATTTCAAAGTCTTCTGTTTGACACATAGGTGGTGGTAACAAAACTGAGCACGCTGATCTGTCTACACACTGTAACACACCAACATGACAATGCACCCATGCACCTAAGATCCAAGCCACATTCTTAGAGGAGTCATAGTTAACAAATGAATAGTTTTAACAAATTTGGTATTGATACAGTCAAAATTTTAAAAGCAGATGTCATATAACTGTTTTTCAGATTATACAAATGAGCCATGAGAAGTCTGTCATGGTGGACATGAGACAGGGGAATTTGCTCTCTAATAAAGTTAAATGAAGAAATGGAGACAGTAATGTATTGGTGGATTGGAATGATGACTGCTGACAAAGTGCATGACAACAAATCAAAGAGAGGGACAGAGGCAACTCTGTTGATTTGAGGAGAAATTAAAATTAACTTTATCCAATTCAGTAACCTATTACAAACCCCTTCATTAATTCTGGGGGAAAATAATTTATGCATCAACACACAGCTGCGCCAACTTCTATCAATACCAGCATTAATCTAGGACTGTTGTAACCCATTGAGAATTCAATGGAATGTAAAAATAAATAAATAAATAATAATAATAACTTTTACTACTGATAGTTCTGTTTGGTTCCACCTGCTTTGGTGATGTAGAGTGGCAGCCAGAAGAGGAAGGTGTAGCTGACCAGCTTGGCAAACAGCAGACACAGAGAAAACTCGATAACTCCCTGCAGGGACAAACAACGTACACATAAATACAAGGTTGTTTGGTAAAGTAGATTTTAGACTCTTTTTAGACAAGTTTTCAGAAAAACTGTCAACAGCAATATGTGATGGTATCTAATGTACTGACTTTGTAATGTTAAGGGGAATGGGCAGGAAAAATGGTATAAGCTGTGCCCTGCAGAAATCAATATGCCTCTTCATTAGCTTGGGGCTTAAATAAAAAATTCCAAGGCTGCAAGTAGGAAAGTAGGTGTTCTCTGGATGATGGATTTGTGTGAGTACATGTAACTGACTGGTATGCGTAAGGCTCCCATGAAGCTGATGGCAGACGGTTCTGATTCCCTCTTAACCACCACTACTGGCTGCACAGGGACACACACACTTTCTCTGGGCAACAACAGTTCTGTGTCATAACTCTGAAGGAGAGAAGGACAGAGACAAGCAAGACAATGATTAAGGCCGCAGGTCTAACTGTTTTCCTGTCCCATGAACCCAAGTCACCTACTAAATGAACAACTAATCAAAGTCAAAGTCAAGAGCCAATCATTCACAGAACCTTTGGGTGAGTTTTTTTTATATTTCAGAGATTTTTAACCCAGACATATTTAGCAGTTGAAGATTGGAATGATGACTGCTGACAAAGTGCATGACAACAAATCAAAGAGAGGGACAGAGGCAACTCTGTTGATTTGAGGAGAAATTAAAATTAACTTTATCCAATTCAGTAACCTATTACAAACCCCTTCATTAATTCTGGGGGAAAATAATTTATGCATCAACACACAGCTGCGCCAACTTCTATCAATACCAGCATTAATCTAGGACTGTTGTAACCCATTTGGTGTAATAGATGGGCAGGGCTTGTCATGTAGTCCAATGTAGTAGGAGACTGAATAAAAAACTGCCTACTGTGAAGTCTGGAAAGAAGAATTGCATGTGGTAAACCCAAACCAACTATCATTCCAAAAAGGTTTCAGAAACTCTGAGGCTGAATCCAATTGCTCTGATTTCCCAAAAACTGCAAAGCTGGATACTTAACCGGTGTGTTCCCATGGAAGTCCATGAGTACAGAGAGCTGTACTCTGCAAGAAAACACAAGTGCTCTTCCTGCAGCTTACAGAGAGTCCATAAATATGTATGACTTATGTTAACAAAGGTTCAGACTACAAGTCAAGAAGGTGGACATTTAGATTCAGCCAAAGAAAGATTTTTCAGTGTTCAATTAACATCCAAAAAATATGAACAGCTGACTGTTGCTGAAGCAACCATAAAGCACCTGAAAGCAATGAAGGAACTGACCTTCCGGTTTTTAACACTATCCTCGTTATAGTAGTATACCTGAATGGATTATGACAAGTTAAAGTGAAACTTACTACATTGTTGACATGGAAAATCTACCTGTGATACTCACACTGTTAAATGTCATTGATTTACAGTGAAAGTTCATTAGGTGTACTTTCACAATCTAAAACAGTTCATAAAACTGTGTGGACTGTTATTTAATATTTTTGTGGCTGTTGCTACTGATGATTTTGTATAGAATTTTACTGAGTACTCAACCAGGTTGTTTCTCTTTTCAATGTATGAATGTTCATTGCGCAGTAAGGTAGTTCTCTTATTGAATCCAGAATGTAACATTAACTGGTCATCCTTAGGATAACTTAAAATGTTGAAATCAAAGTCTGTCAAATGTATCTCAACTTGGTGACTGGTTTAGCTAGTTGTCTGAGTGACTAGGATTAACTCCCAAAACAGCTGCAACTTTAATAATGTTAACAGTGTTTTTCAGGTGACTTTTTCCTTTAAAGCTCCAGAAATAAATCCCCATGTTTAAATTGAAATTACTTTAGACACACCTGGGTTTTATTGTCCTTGAACTGCAAATACACCTCAGTGTGTCCATTTATACCATTCAAACTCTTGGTTGGAACCTGCTTGAGGAGAATAAATCACATTAGTACTCAAACCTCGTTTTCACACATTGAAGGATAAGTCTGGTTATTCTATGTTTTTCTTGTTTCCAGCTAATCCTTTGAAAAGTGCAAAACCAACAGCGTGTTAGTCCATCTCTCAAAACTTTTTGACATCCCTACCCTGTGTGTGACACTCCCCAAACCCACTGGTTCCTCTCCATGTATGTCCCTCATGCTGCATTTATACTAAAACACTGTATACCAGGGGTCTTCAATGTTTTTCAGACCAAGAATCCCCAAAGAGCTGCAGTGTTTTAGCCAGGAATATCTTTCAAAAATTATTGCACAAAGGTTTGTGGTTGAAGTAAATGTTGTTTCTTTATGAATTTGTTCTATTTTATTATTATTTTTTTCTTTTTACAAAGGAACCTTCTTTTCAAATAATATTGCAGCGCGTGTCCCTGTGTCTCTGAATGTGTGCTTCTCTGACTGAAGGATAACATCTTCTGCCTGCATTTATCCATTTTCTGCGATATGTTGGATTCAGGTTAATGTGTATTTAAAGTGCAAAAAAATTAGGGAAAAAAATTTAAAAATATAAAAAATTGTCTAATCAATCAGAAATGTCACAACCCCCCTGCAGTACCTCCGTGGACACCCTAGGTGTCGCAGACCCCCTGTTGAAGACCTCTGCTGTGTACCATAGCTCAAAAGTGTGAGCCAACAAGTGAATGTATTCAATCAATCTTTAAAATAGAATTGTATGGAATATGCATTTTAAGATGTCTAATGACTATTAAATATTGAATAGATATTCTGATTGAATAGATATTCTATCATCAGTGAAAGTGAAACCTGGCAGTAGATCTTTATCTATCTCCAGAATGGAGAGCCAAAGAGAAAAAAAAAAACTTTTTTGTACTAAATTGTCTACTCCAAGAATAACAGCAAGACAAACATATGTGCATTTTGTGCTCACAATCGTGACAGAAGGGCAGATACTGGGGGAAAAAAATGTTGTTCACCTGCCAGTACATTCTCAAGGTGATACTTGTCCTAACAGTGCCCATTAAGTCACCTGCAGTCAGCATTCTGTTGTTCTCGAAGCAAGCATCCGCCAAAACACATGACGTGACCATGACACACAGAAGACTGAAAGTGACTGACTGGTAGCAAGTTGATAGCTTGCTTTTGAAAAAGTTGTTTAAAAAATGTTGATAGCTCGTTAGCCAGTTTCATCAATCACTGTTTGTCTAGCTTTCACTGAGAGGCTCAGCAACATCAGCAGAGCTACATTAACTGGATGAAAACTAACAGTGATTGAACTAAATGAATATTATAAAAGAGACTGGTTGCCACACTTCATTACTGATGTGATCATTTCCATCAAAACTTTCAATTTGTTGAATCGATGCATTAATGTTTCAGCATAAAATGCTGAGCCTAATCCATTGATCAGCTGTTAAAACATTATCAATAAATTTGTGAAACAATCTGTGCTACCTTCTGCTGCATTCTTGTACAAGTGACCCGTTCGTGAAATTTCCTGATATTCCCTTATTTACTCACAGTATTAATCGGATTCCCTGATTTTCAACATAAATGTCACTAATTCTCTGATAAACTTGACCCATGAAGAATCAATAATCTATATAAAATACAATCTAAAAAGACAGAAGGAGATTGTGTTTCCAGTCACTAAAAAAAGAATAAACAGAAAGAACTCTCTGTACTCACACTCTTGCCTGGACAAGAATTTTCAGCATACATGCTTTTCAGGTCATTTGGATCTGGAAAGGGGAAAAGATGACTTTAGGATAATATGATACTCATTCATTTACATTTACGGTTGTGAAGTCTTGGAAAGAGCTGCTTCAGTTCTTGAGTGAGCCTGCAAACTGAAACAAAAGAGCCATATAAAGCAGGCTGGCTTAGCTAACTACTGTCACAGCTGAACACAGTTCTTCTTTACGTATTTAACACACATTCTTTCAGCAAATCAAAGATCTTTGTGCAAATCACTAGTGTGGGAATTAGAATGGCAAATGAAATCTCACTTTATTAAGGAAGAAAAAGGTTATATCCGTTAATGTGTGCAATTGCACAAGAAGCAAATGTCTTTATACATATAAACAATCAAGTCAATCAACAAAGTATCAACATACTGTAGCTACCCAATAATGAGGTTGCACTCACGCTCAATCAGAAAGAGGAAGCAGATAACACCCATGGCTGCAATGATGAGCCCCGGTACGATGAAGGACAGGCCCCAGTTGGAGGACACCCAGTAGCCTGCGATCAGTGAGCCCAGGATGTTTCCCACTGAAGTGTGGGAGTTCCACAATCCCATGATGAGGCCCCGCCTGACAGGAAGAGAAGACAGCAGCAACACAGACTCAGGGTGACTTTAGGAGGGAGCAATCTCATTTATTGGTAAGAACGTCCATATAACTGCAGATAAACGGTGACCTTTATCCTTCATCCTGCTTCTTGTTTGATGTGCAATTCTGCTTAAGTGGAGGGACGCTGGCCCACCCACCCTCTTACAGTGGCTTTCGCATGTAATGTCCTGTTTAAAGCTTGAGAAAATCAATCAGATGTGCTCTTAAACATTAAAACAACACCTTTGGTGAAGTGTGGGGGCCTTTTCTGAACACATTCCAGGCTCTGTAGAGGGTCCTGTCCCCATTATGCTCAGCTCAGCTCAGCATTGGCTGCAGCTTTCAACTTTCACTCACTCAGGTGTGTTTGGTAACTGTATATTAGGCTTGCTGGCAGTAGATGGGGAGGGATTATTTTGTTTATTTTTAGTATGGCTGACGGTTTGTTTGCTTGTTTGTTTTCTGTATACTATATACAGTGCTAATTCAGTACCCTATTGGTGTGTTTCCCATGGCTGACAACCAGTTTCACTGTGTACCCACACTTGCCTTTCATTCTCCTTATACTGTGTTGCCACGTTTGTTAGGCACTGCAAAAAATGCAATAAAAAAGATTCTGATTTTAAAAAAGGAGGGAGCAGTCTCCTGCTTGCCAGCTATACTGTGTGATTATCTTCCTGTCTGCTAAATTGAGTAATTCCATTCTTTGCAAAAGGTGTCATACTTTTGTATTCAAATGTAGCTGATTTAATTTGTTTAAATGGGCTTTCAGCATCCAGCACACCTGCACTAATAAAAAATGCTATACATTTACCAAATTTGTCAAAATGAGTGCAACACTTTTGCACAAAGAACAAATCAAACCTGTCTCCTAGACATAATGTTGGAAAAGTGTTCCACTGAGAAAACACGTTCCTAACACCAATACTACAAGCCCTCAAAAGGAAAAAAAATGAATTCTGAAAAGTGTGCAATAAATGTCAAATGAGTCATATCATTTCCAGATACTGAAGACCAGAAACAATAGTACATTAAATTGTCTTTAATGTCACCGCATTCTGTTGTCTTTTCTGTGTCTGTTGCAGGCTGCTGTCCTGTGGTTAGTCAGTGTTATCAGTCACTATTATCACATAATAATGATAATAATAAAATCTACCTGACACACTACCCAAAATATGTCATTAAGTCATTCAAAACCACAAATAATTCATCAAACTTATTTGAATACAGAAGTGATACTAAAATCCATGCATTATATTTTCTTCTATTAAAGCCAGTCTAGAGCTTACCTCCCTTTTCCAAACCAGTTGCCAATGCAGGTCACTAGACTGGGCCATCCAGTGGTCTGGACCAAGCCGTTGGCCACCTGATTTTACAAGAAGATGAATGAGGACTGCATTCATTATTACAATATTAAGTGGAGGTATCAGAAAAAGAGGTGTCTTGGTTAGCTGCATATTTTATTTGTGTGACCTTTTACACATGTACATGTATATCATATTCTTATGTGATGATACACATCAGAACTGTTGGAAAGGGGAGGATCCCTTTCCAAAAGTAACAAAATAACTAGCTAACGTGTAAAAACTGAGAATTTTCCTTGTAGCAAATGTTGGGTGTGTTTACTGTGTTTACTGTGTGTGTGTGTGTGTCTGCAGGTTTTATTTAAGGACAGTAGCTAGTGCAAGCACCGTATGTTAGCCTATTATTCCTAAAAATGGTGTTACATGATTTACTAATGCATTATGGTGTCTCACCTGAACAAATATATAGAAACCCAAGCTGTGGATGTTGTAGACATAACCCAGTCCAAACAGGCAGGTGAACAGGCCGCTGGTCAGCATGCCCACCGTTAGGTACAGCCGAATGGGCAGGCGTTCCCCGATAACGCCGCTAAACGGGTGCACAGTGGTGACATCATATTAAACATAACCATGACAACTTACTCTCATCAATAAGGTTATTAAATGTCTAGCTAAATGCAAGCTTTGCTTCATAACCTTCACAGAGAAGATTATGTTTGAGGTCAGTTGGGAAGGATCTCTGAAAAAACCTGTTGAAAGATTTCAGAGGTTTGGCACAAAGTTTCACAACAGGACAAGTGACTAGTTTACAGTGATAATCCAGGTGACTGAATCTTTGAAAGAACTTTCTAATTATTAAGATATTTTATGAGTTCTTGAAAATCATAAAACACACACAAAAGTCACTGGCTAACCCATACTGTCTCTGATCAATCCTAGGACTGCACAGCCTCACAGCAACCACACTAAAAAGATGATGGAGCTTCAATCACTGCTCCTGTACAGGCTCTGCTCCACTACTCATGTTCTGACTCATAACAACGTAATGGTAGATAAACAACAATTGAACAACAAAGAAACATGAGAACAACAGTTTATATGAAAGATAGAGAGGAGGATAACAGGAGAAGAACAGTGAAGAAAAACAAGTTAAAAAGGAAAAATTAGACTGAGCACCTTTGTGCGATGGGGAAAGGACTGGGAACATACACTAACTATAATTTTCAAAATAAAAGCACTTTCACCTCATCTTACAGACTCAAACTTTAATGTAGTATTGATATCAAAGCCCCCATTTTCATCTTGTATTAACATGTGATCTGTATGTAGATTCTGGATATGACATCCTATCCATGGGTCTTCGCATCAACACATGGTATTAAAATGTGTTTATGTTCTTCTTATCTCGATTGTCCCCACATTGTCAGTGGATCTCATATGCAAATTAGCTGGACAGGGCTGGCAAACAGCCACAATACCACAAACAGACTCATTTTTACATCGCTTTTTTTGAGGGATGACTTTCTAGGTACTGTAACTACTAGTTTTCTTGAGAATGTGGTCACCTGACTACCTCAAAATGTGGCCTGGCTGATCTAACTGGAGTCCAATCACAATGTGTTCTGCATGCATTTCCCACTACATTAATATGTGTTTGTCCATATACAAATAATGTGTCCAGATGCAGACTGCATTTTAGTGCCAGGTGTAAACAGGGTGAGAAGTCTAATTAGCTTTTTAAGGAGGTTAAATGCCTTTCCCTGTTTACTCTATCTTCTCATATCCTCTTCTTACATTCATGTACTTTGGTAAATCTACTCTTCACCTTTTCTCAATCTTCCCTGCTATGATTAAAACTGCTGTTGGCCTCTTACCTGAGGTACATTCCCACTGCATAGGCACAGAGGAAGGAGTAGTCCATGGCTCCCATCAACTGTTTGTAGTTCATTTTATCTGAAAATATGAAGAGGACTTGTGTAGTTTAATGCATCAAGTTTGGTTCATCCTTAGCTGCCTTTATGTGCTAGGTTACTGCCCTGACCAAAGCTGCAGAAAACAAGACATAAAAGCATCGGTGTACCACGGCTTGATTTGCATATTACATTTTTATTATGTAATTAATTGTTTAATTCAGAATCAGAGTCAGAGAGTTTTACATTTCTAGCAAACATGAAGTTGGTAAAGTAAGGGGATTGTATTTGAATGGTAAAGCAACAGTATCACTTTGACTAAGTTATGTTAAGATGGCTTCAGTACATGTAGTATACCCAAACCTCAAACCCCCACCACCACCTCCCCATTAAACAATCAAGCAGATACAAACCAAAAGGCTTCCAGCTACAGTCCATGTCTGTATGGAGAGACGGCAGGGAGGGCTGATGGCTGCCGCTGCTGCTGGAGGAAATGGTGCCTAGCTCACTGACAGATGAGCAGTTTTTATGGAGCTCACTCTACCAATATAAAACAACAAGTGTACCAGTCAGTTGGCCATGTGATGTGCCTGAGATCTAAATAGTCCATCTATCCCTATGTTCTTTATTAATACATACACCTTCCCTGAAATGAAAAAGAACAGGAGAAGTCATTTGATGACATACACACACATTAACATAACCAAGCCCAACAGAAGCTGGACTGCTTTGTTTCTTTACATATGCTCTATCAGATAATAAACAAGCAAACATGAGGCAAGAATGCATGGAACTGTCATTATATATGCCTTTTGAAGAGTGAGAAGTGTGTTTATAATTCTGCTCGTTCTGTGGAGAGGAATGCTGTAGCTACAAAAATCTGGACCTCACCATTGATAGCAGAGTTTAACCACAGGTAGCTTGGTCTATGACATGACAGAAAACTAGGTTTGGAACAATCAATTTACCTGCATGCATCACAGTATGTTTCAGGAGAAAAGAAAATTCAGCTGAGTGAACTGAGCCCCAAATTGCTTTCCTAAAACATTACATATAGTTAATTTAACACCTTTACCTAAAAGGGAAGAAGTTAGTCAGTTCCACAAAAAATAATGTACTGAGCAGAAACCAAAACCTTGACTTACAGTTAAAATTATAGACTGTATTGATACCAATCAAATAGATATATCAAATAGGCCTGATTAGGAGAGATGGTATCCATCCCACTTTGGCTGGAGCCGCTCTCCTGTCTAGAAATATAGAAAGTTTTATTAGTCCTAATTCATGACATACCAGAGTTGGGACCAGTAAGCAGAGTTGCAGTCTTACACGCTTCTCTGCGCCTCCATTAGAGCAGCTGCACAACCCAATATAGAATAGAAACTGTGTCTGCCCAGCGACCATTTAAACTCTTAAAACCAAAAAGGGGAGTTATTCAGAAAAATCTAATAAAAATTAACACAACTGCTGTAGCAACTCAGCGACAGCATAATAAGAAAATTAAGTGTGGCCTCTTAAACATCAGATCTCTGGCCTCTAAGGCTGTTCTGATAAATGATTTGATATCTGACTCTGATATAGACCTGTTCTGCCTTACTGAGACCTGGCTAGGTCAGGAAGAATATTGTTAGCCTAAATGAATCCACTCCACCGAGTCATTCTAACGTTCATGTTCCTCGAGACACTGGACGAGGAGGTGGAGTTGCAGCCATTTTTAATTCAGCCCTATTAATAAATTCTCGGCCTAAAGAGGGCTACAGCTCATTTGAAAGCCTTACTATTACTCTTTCATCTCCAGCCTGGAAGGAGCACAAAGCCAATACTAGTTGCTGTAGTGTACCGCCCCCCAGGCCCATACTCTGAATTCTTATCTGAATTTTCAGAGTTCTTGTCAAATTTAGTCCTTGAAAATGACAAGGTAATTATTGTAGGTGATTTTAATATTCATGTGGACATGGATAGTGACAGTCTTAGCACAGCATTCATCTCATTATTGGACTCCATTGGGTTTTCTCAGAGGGTAAATTCTCCAACTCACTGTCACAATCACACCCTTGATTTGGTCCTCACCTATGGTATTGATATTGAGCACTTAATAGTCTCCCCCCAAAATCCTGTGTTATCAGACCACTACTTAGTATCATTTGAATTCCTATTACTGGACTATGCACCTCTAGAAAAATTAGTGTTCACTAGATGGTTACCCGATTGTACTAGGACTAAATTTAAGGAAGCAATTCCGACAGCATTAAAGTCAGTAAGATTTCCTAGTATCTCTGACGACTCTCATAATTTTTTGAGCTCCCCCCAAATTGACCAACTTGTTAGAAACACCATGGACTTACTCAGAGGCACTCTGGACTCTGTTGCGCCCCTAAAAAGAAAGATTATAAAGATTATAAACAGAAGAGACTGGCACCATGGTTTAACTCTGCAACTCGCAAGTTAAAACAAACAACGCGACAATTGGAAAGGATATGGCGCTTCCACCAAAGAGGAGGACTCTCGCCTAGCCTGGAAAGAGAGTCTCAAAACGTATAGGAAAGCCCTGTGTAATGCCAGAGCAGCCTACTATTCAGAATTAATAGAGAAAAATAAGAACTGCCCTAGGTTTCTTTTCAGCACTGTAGCCAGGCTGACACAGAGCCATAGCTCTATTGAACCCTGCATTCCCTTAAGTTTAAGTAGTAATGATTTCATGAGCTTCTTTAATGACAAGATTTTGAATATTAGGGACAAAATTTGTCAGGATCTGCCCTCGTTAGACTCCGATCCTTCAGACTCAGGAAATTTCTCTGGTGTCAGGCTTTGTACACAAGTCTTTTAAAGTACCTGTAATTAAACCATTGATCAAAAAACCTACACTTGATGCAGATGTGTTAGCCAATTATAGACCAATATCCAACCTCCCCTTTTTGTCTAAGATTCTAGAGAAAGCCGTTGCCAGCCAGTTATGTAATTATCTCCACAGTAATAGTCTTTTTGAAGTTTTTCAGTCAGGATTTAGAGCTCACCATAGCACAGAAACAGCACTTGTGAAAGTCACTAATGACCTGTTGACAGCATCAGATAGAGGGCTTCTGTCTGTACTTGTCCTGTTAGACCTCAGTGCTGCCTTTGATACAGTTGACCATCACATCCTGCATTAAACTGGTTCAGATCATACTTATTAGATCGGTCTCAGTTTGTCCATATTAATAATGAATCCTCTGTGCATACTAAAGTTTGTCATGGAGTTCCACAAGGTTCAGTGCTAGGTCCAATTCTGTTTATTTTGTATATGCTGCCCCTTGGCAATATCATCAGGATTTAGATTTAGATTTCTATTGTTATGCTGATGACACCCAATTATATTTATCAGTGGAGCCACACAAAACTGATCAGCTCCTGAAACTCCAGGCCTGCCTTAAAGATATAAAGGCTTGGATGACCAGAAATTTCCTGTTGTTGAACTCAGATAAAACTGAAGTGATCCTATTAGGTCCGAAACACCTGAGGAACACGCTTTCTCCTAAGATAGCCTTGCTGGATGGCATTAACTGGGCCTCCAGGCACCACTGTAAGGAACCTCTGGGGTTTTATTTGATCAGGATATGTCCTTCGACACCCATATTAAGCATATTTCAAGGTCTGCTTTTTACCACCTGCGCAACATCGCAAAAATTCGGCACTTTTTGTCCCAAAGCGATGCTGAAAAATTTGTCCATGCATTTGTCTCTTCCAGGCTGGATTATTGTAATTCACTTTTATCAGGCTGCCCAAACAAGTCGTTAAAGACTCTACAGCTGGTCCAGAATGCCACCGCTGCTCGGGTGCTGACTAAAACCAGGAAAAGAGACCATATTACTCCAGTATTGGCTTCTCTGCATTGGCTCCCTGTAAAATTTAGAGTGGATTTTAAAATCCTACTCCTCACATATAAGGCTCTACATGGTCTGGCACCATCATATCTTAATGAATTGATAACTCCTTATCAACCGACTAGAGCGCTGCGCTCCCAAAACGCAGGCTTACTTGTAGTTCCCAGGGTTTCCAGAAGTAGTCTAGGGGGCAGAGCCTTCAGCTATCAGGCCCCTGTTCTCTGGAACCAGCTCCCAGTCTGGGTCCGAGAGGCAGACACAGTGTCAGTGTTTAAGAATAGACTTAAAACCTTCCTTTTTGATAAAGCTTATAGTTAGGGTGGGCACAGGCTCGCCCTTAGTTATGCTGCTATAGGTTTAGACTGCCGGGGGGCTCCCATGATGCATCGGGCACCTCTCCCTCTTCCTCTTTCTCTGCTTCCTCTTTCTCTGCTTCCTCTTCCTCTGCTCATCCTTTACTCATATTATGGTAGTAGTGCAAACTGGAGTCACTTTTAGAAACTGGTTAAAGTGGCTAAACTGGTTAAAGTAGTTAAATTGGTTAAAGTGTCAAAGCGGTTAATGTGAATACTCTTATGTCCTGTAAAGTGCATGTTACTGCCGGAGCCCCGGTCCTCTTTGTTCTCTCCAGTCTTGCAGGTTCCTCACTGATTCTGGTTGTGGTCCATCTGTCTGAGGTTCACTGGCCTGGTGGGGACATGATCTGTGTCTGTGTTGTGGAGAGAAGGTCGAGTGGCCCAGAGCTCCATATGAGGACATCTAGAGAATGCACCTGGACTCACAGACTCATTTCCATTACCTGTGATATCTTCATACATGGACTAAACCAATGAACTCAGTATAGCTACAGCTTATTACGACTCATGTATAATTCCATAATATGATTGATGATGTTCTCTGTACATGTGGCATCTATTGCACGTCTGTCCGTCCCAGGGAGAGGGATCCCTCATCTGTGGCTCTTCCTCAGGTTTCTTCTTTTTCCCATAAAGGGTTTTTTGAAGTTTTTCCTGACTCCGGTTCGAGGGTCTAAGGACAGAGGGTGTCACAACTGTGCAGATTGTAAAGCCCTCCGAGGCAAACAATGTTTGTGATTTTGGGCTCTAAATAAATAAATTTGATTTGATTTTTTGACCAAATAGATACCAAACTGATATATAGGCCACTATCAGTTGGACAGCCTTTCCATTAAGCAATTTAGTATGTACAGGACCAGCCTCAACTGGCATTCCCTTTAACCCCATAACCCCTTAACACCAAATGTATCATGTTTGATACATGAGGTTTTGAGACCTCTACATCATAAGGTGACATTTTTTGAAAAACCTGATGTATACAATCAAAATGCTGGAAAATACAATAAAAATAACCCAAAAAACAAACAAAAATGCTGAATATAGCAAAAATTATACAAATTAAAAATCATATATGCAAATTGATATTGCCTTTTTTTGTCAGAAGGTTCAAAAACACTCTAAATTAAAAAAGAGTTACAGAGTTAATGACCTACAATAAGTCTTAACTTGCATAACTTACAATAAATTGTATTAGGAGTGATTTAAAACATTAATTACAAATGGAATTTGTAAATTGTTACATTTGCAAATATATGATAGACTGACATCTGTAATAGTGGATTCTGGTGCACTGATGAATGTCCTGTCATGTAGAGGAAGATAAACTCCACATGCATGCGTTGTTCGTGAAGAGAGTTGATCTTATATTGTGTGTGTGTACATTTTAAGAACTTTAGTGGCATGAATAAATAATTGCATACAAGGTTTAGGTTAGATCAAATTTAAAAGTGCCCTAGGCTGCATGTAAGCCAACATGCACCAAAGCCAACATGTGCATTTTGCACTGAGAAATATTAATAATGTTGAACATTTTGACTGATTTAGATTGATTAAGTTGTTTTGCTCTTGGTACTATGCTGCAAGGTTTCCACTAGTGGGGCTTTCCACATTTTCTTGCCAAAACACCCTCTGCAATGTATGTCTCATAATAATTGTATCACAGTATTGCTCATTGTACACAGAGAACCCTGTGATCTAGAGCCAACCATTGCCTCAGCCTTGTCTAATACACTTCCTTATGTAGGATTACTGGTATTGTACTATTTTGATACATATCTTACTACCAGTGTTGAACTGTTGTGAGCGGTCATTGTTCAAAATTTTAATCTTAATGGATAGTGCCGGTTAAGCACACAAGGATAATTCCCTGGAAAAAGCTTAACCCTTTGACCCTAAGAAAGATCATTATCAATGAAAATCTCAAATGTATGACGTCTTTAGTCTTACATACATTTCCGCTCTATTTCTACATCTTTTCCAAGTTAGGCTTGGGAATTTGGAAAATTTTGCAATTTCACAAATGAAAATCTTACATTTTTATAAAGGACTGACTTTGGAGGGACAGTACACCCAAAAAACAATGCTGGGTCCTTTGACAAGTTTTGGTTAAAAGCATGGCCATTTCATTGAATGGTAAACATGCAGTGCATTCAGAGAACTCTCTTCTCTCACATGTACAGATCATATGCCAGTATCCATCAAACAGAATTACAGTTAAAGTACAACCCTTTGCTTGTACACTGTCTTCATGTGCAGCCCACACTACTGCCAACACTACTGAACTGTCTGAGCCCAAACACTCCATGTTTTCCAAGAAATCTGGATTATATCAATGGAGTGAATATATTTCCTGTTCTTATTTTTCTTGTAACCAGCAGACTGTAGCAAAAGTACACACTTTCTGTCCTGTCAACACCTTCTGCTAGTTTTTGTTAACTAGCTGGGATGTACATGATTGAGCATGCTAATTGAGGTGTTTTAATCAAACAGGGAATCATACTTTGAGAAAACATATCTTGTATTAATTAGCTGTTCATTTTAAACTTTCTAGCTAACATTTCATATATGATTCAGGTCATGGATTTATTTGACAAGTGACTGGATTTTTGTTCTGTTCATGAAATCAATCTGCTCCAGTGCAACAAATTGTATATATGGAGGACGCATATAGTGTACTTATGTTTATAGTGTATTTATGTAATTTTTATCATCTATATTTTATATTAGGGCGGCACAGTGGTGTAGTGGTTAGCACTGTCGCCTCACAGCAAGAGGGCAATCCCTGGGTTCACCTTCTGTGTGGAGTTTACATGTTCTCCCTGTGCCTGTGTGGGTTTTCTCTGGGTACTCCAGCTTCCTCCCACAATCCAAAGACATGCAGGTTAGGATAACTGGCGACTCTAAAATTGCCCCTCTTTCTATGTCAGCCCTGTAACTGACTGGCGTCCAGTCTGGGGTGTACCCCGCCTCTCGCCCAATGATAGCTGAGATAGGCTTCCTGCACCCCCTGCGACCCTGTGTGTCAGGATAAGCAGGTATAGAAAACGGATGGATATTTTATATCTATTTTTTGTACTTACTCTCATATTTGCTATCTTGCTGTCTATCTTAAGATGTTTTAACAAGTAAATTTCCCTGTAGTGGGATTAATAAAGTTTTATCTTATCACTTATCTTATCACTTATCTTATCGCAAACAAAGGGCTTAGTCTTCAGAGGGCTTTAATCGAACTGCTTAGCTGTTTATCTGTACATGGCTTTGCATCAGCGCTTTTAGTTAGCTACAGTACAGTACAACTACTCAACTAAAAAATTTTTTTTTATTTCCATTAGAATGGTTTACAACTATGTCTGCTTATGATATTGTAAAAGGAATCATAAATACAGCCTGAGCAAATAACTCATACGTTTCCACCTTAATCCCAGAATTTCCTATTAATTGCCATAAATTCTTCATCTTTATCACTGCCTAGGAAACTAGGCCCAGAGTGTGTGGACGTAGATGCAGATAAACTTTATGTGACCTATAATAATAATATGATAATGACTGTATGTTACCTTGACAATGCTAATAGGTTTCCTGGAAAGGTGGAAGCTGGTGTAGAGCAGGAAGGTGAGGATGAAGGTGAGAGCTCTGTACCTACAGAGAGGAAACACAGAAGGGCAGGAACCAATGGAACATTAACTAGAATATTTAAATTCATATTCACTGACATAATGACTCTCCCGGTCTAATAATGTAATGTGCAAACAGTAAGCACCAGCCGGAATGAGTATGACGCAGTCTTAATCATAGTCAGTCTTCTACATCTGGCTGACTGCGATTACAACACATGACACAATAACACACACACAGACAACAGGGAAAAGTGTTGTGAAATATTTAGGCAAACAAGGAACTAGCTATTTAACATCTGGCTGAGGTGTGAATAACACATTAAGTATTTGATATATGTGCTTATCCTGTAGACACCTTTGTAAAAGAGAGATACTGGCGAAATTGTGTCATAGACAGCTGAATTAAACGTGGTTAAGCTGGCCACATTAAGGAGTAGAGACAGTGAGTCAAGGTTAGGCTAACCCTAGGAGTAAAGGTTAAGAGGACTGCTGCACTGCTCATGAAGCCTGCAGCCACAATAGTACCACCACAGATATCCTAAAAGATAACTGACTAGACCATCTGTATTCCTACATTGTCACATATACACCTATATAACTTGAATGTTTACTTTAATTCACAACTCCTTCACTCTGCTTTACCCATCATTTAGATTTATACTCCTCTCTGTGCTTGGTATCTTATTTACTTAGAGTGTGTGCGTTTGTGTGTGTATCAATATAAATATGAAACACCTGCAGATCCACCACACCCTAGACACATCCTGTTTCACCTTCTCCCTTCTGGTGGATGCTAGACAACTCTGTATTTCAGAATAGCCAGACAACAGAACAGTTTTTCTCCACAGGTCATCCCTCTGATGAACACTTAAATCAGTCAAAAACTGTTAATAACCATGTAACACTAATCCACTAATCCATTATAATTCTGCATGCTGTATATAGTCACTGTTTATTTTTATAGTATATAGTCATGTATACATGCACATAGTGTACATCATCACCAGCCCATGCATATCCATTCAAGATTTATTTCTTTGTACTATTTGTCTTGTTTACAATTTACAATAATATTTTACTTGTATACATCTTATGTCATATTTGTTGTTTATTATTGGTGCTTTATTTGCACACCTAATGTATATTTACATTAGAACCTAGTTTTTCACATAGTTATGTACATAATACTCCTTTAAATTCTTTACATTTATTCGTTCAGCCCTGTGGTCCTTGTTCTTAGCTGTTTATTTCTGTGTAAGTACATTGAGAGAAATAAAAAAAGTCAAATTCCCTGTATGTATACACATACTTGGCAGATTAATACAGGGTATAATCATGGTGAAATTTATATTTTTAAATATGGTGTGAATACATTTTTGTACAGATGAATAATTAAAAAAAAACACCCAAAGAGCTTTGAGAAGGGTGTGGAATACATATTTGGCTTTTCCTAAAAAAAAATAATAAATAAATAATAATAATAATTTTCAACTAATAATTTCAAAATTTTTGACAAGTCCAAAGCAAAGGTTTGTTTATCTCTGTGTCAGATATCGGATATATGGTTCCTGTTGATGACCAGGCTTGAGATCCAATAGTATCATATCCTGTACCAAGTGGCATCTCAGTGTCATCAGCAGTCAAGAGTCTGAGTAGTAGTAGGTCTTTCAAACCACACCGATGTGGCTACACTAACACTCTCTTGATCCACATGCACAACATAGATGCACATAATCACTACTGGCTCAAACTACCACGAAAGATTCATCAGTTAACACGCCTGAGTCTGTCTGACTCCCATTCCACTCCACCATGAAATATGCAGGTTGTGCAACAAATTGAAAACCATTTGAGGCTGCATGTGCTTCAAGAGATAGCGGTGCTGTGATGTAAATGCAATGAAAGGTGGGTGGGGTGTCCAATATCACCTTTAAGCTCCTTCAACTGGACAATAAAAATCAGTGCAAAATAGAAAAACAATAAATAATACAATAAATAATAATGTTAACTACTGAAGTAATTTTGATTCATAAGTACTTAAAATAGTCTTAGGGCAATTGTTAGACAGTGTCCTCATTCAGGGTCCTCGTGGTCTGAGAGTAGAAGCTTCTCCTAAGCCTGTCAGTGCTGGCCTGGTATATCCTGTATCTTCCTCTCAGCCACACCAGGGAGAAAGGCCATTATCTGGGTGGTTGGGATCCTTTATGATTCTCCTAGCATTATACCACTGGGTATAAATGTGCTTTAGGTAGGGTAGAGCTCTGCCTATGACACATTCAGCCAAACAAACCACTCTTTGTGGTCCTGTTTATGCAAAATGCTGCGGTCAGCCTTTTCAGCAGCTCCCAGAACAACATTTTTACTGTTGCACATGGACATTACTCAACGCCAGTATGCTTTTTCTGCAACTTTTTATGGATACTTTTTGCACTCTGGTCTCTCCTGACAACTGGAAGCCATTCCTGCAACTCCGATCGCCAGCGTTGTTTACACACACGACCAGCCGATTGCCCTGAGGGGACCGTCCCTTTTGGCCGGAGAGACCCTCCATATCAGAGGAGTTAAGGAGGAGACGGCAAGGCTGCAGACATCACAGGAAATGTAAGGTCACTGGCAAATAAAGCAGACGAACTGGAAGCTCTCACCAGGATAAAAAGAAAGTACAGGGAATGCTGTATCATGTGTTTCATGGAAACATGGCTACATGAACAGATACCGGACTCCAATGCAACCATCCCCGGCTTCCACATTGTTCAGACAGACAGAGACAACACCGCAAGCAGTAGGAAAAAAGGCTTGCCGTGCTTGTGAACTCCAGGTGGTGCCACCCTGGGCATGTTTCTGTCAAAGAGCATGTCTGCAGCCTGGACATCGAGCTCATTGCTGTCAAACTTCTTCCATTTTTTCTGCCAAGGGAGTTTACAAGTGTCGTCGCCATCACCGTCTACATTCCCCCGTCTGGGAACACAGAAGCGGCATGTGACATCATTCACACCATTACTGCTGGTCTGCAAACTAAACACACGGGTGCCTTCATCACAATCACAGGTGACAACCACATTTGTCTCTCTTCCACACTTCCCAATTTTGTCGACCTCACCACACCTGGAAATAAGACTCTGGGTTCTGTATTGACAACACCATCCCCACTAATGAGGTCTGCTGCTAACCAAACAACAAACCCTGGGTTACAAGCAACCTGAAGGCCTTTTTCAATGTAAAAAGAGGGCTTTTATGTCGGGGAACCAAGCAGAACTCAACGGACACAGACAGATCTAAAGCACAGCTTCAAGGAGGGCAAGGACACGTACAAGAGGAAACTGGAGGAGAAACTGGTGAAGAACAAGGCCAGGGACGTCTGGAGTGGGATCAGAGAGATCACCGGCTTCCAGAGGAAAGGTGGGAGTGATGCTGAGGGGAACAAGCAAAGACCAAACAAGTTAAACAGGTTTGACTCGAGCCCCCCTGCTGCTCCTCTGACCTATGACCCCAGGACTCTCTCTCACTCCCAACAGCCACCACAGCCCCCCACAAACCTCTGCAACAGACACTACTCTTCAGGGAACTATGCTGTTTCCCTTCCTTTTTACCACCTACACACAGACTTTTAAGTACTGCACCGAGTCGTGTCACCTTCAGAAATTTTCCGATGACACAGCCATGGTGTGGAGAGTGGAGGGGAGGAGGAGTACAGGGACCTAGTGGACCGCTTTGTGAGGTGGTGTAGGGAGAACCACCTAAGCTAAATGTGGAGAAGATAAAGGAGATGTTGGTAGACTTCAGGAGGAACAAATCACCGCTTTCTCCAGTCTGCATCAACAGGACTGATGTTGAAATTGTGACATCATACAACTGGACTGGGCATTCAACTGGACAATAAACTGGAGTGGTCCACCAACACTGAGACTGCATACAAGAAGGGCCTGAGCTGGCTTTACTTCCTCAGGAGGCTGTGGTGTGCTGGGGAGCAGGCATCAAAGCAAAGGACGCCAACAGACTGAACAAACTCATATATATACAAGGGGTGATAAAAATTTGGGGAGCTGTCATGTTATCCATCTTTATATGCAGGGTGTTTTTGAACAAGGCTTCCTTGGTAGGAAGAGTCCTTACAAGTTGGGTCCTACAAAGGAAAGGCCAGACTCCTTCCTAGCATTAGGTTATAACTACAAATCTGAGGACAGGAAAAGGAGAGAGTTTCTGTTGTCAGGTTTATATGATGAACTGGGTGCAACTTCCTTTCCATTTAAAACACCCAGTGCCAAAAGTGTTAGTATGTCAGTTACAAAAGTGTGGGGAGTGGGGATATGTTCTCTTATATTTTGATAATATAAAGAAACAGACAACAAACATTTCATATTAGTTCCACATTGATGACAAATTGGCAGTCAGAAATGAAAACTCAAACAAAATTGATCAGAGTCAGAACCGAACTCACCATTGGTCTCTGTTGAATGACACCAACAGGCGGATCCCAGGAGGAAGAGTGGCCATCTTTGGATGCAAGTTTGACAATCACAGTGATGGGCAGCTGATGTGGGCTCACACAGAGGAAGCTGATGGGGTACATGCAGACACAGGGATGCTGCCTCGGCTCATTGCTAATTTGATGACCACTGGAACTGGATGGAAAGATCAGGAGTCTAAAAAGATGACAAGAGAAGGAGAGAGGTGAGAAAGAGGTAGTGGGTATGGCTGGTAGCTAACCTGCTAAGTAGTAGCTAGCCTCTATTGATTGAGGCCACCCACTTCTACTCTTTCAAAGACAAATTATATAAACTAAAGTGCCTGTTTGAAATGTGCCTGTTCACAACAAGCTGCCTCCTTGTCCTCTGTTATTGCAGCTTTCTGGAGAACCACTCATCCATACACGTTCACACTCATCACTGCACTTCCACTGGGCCGTGCCTGAATCAAAACAGCCAATATGAAAGAGAATCTGAGGAGCTTCAACCACTGCTCCTGCACGGGCTCTGCTCCACTGAGCATGAGCTAACTGGGAGTGGTTGTAATGGAGGATAAACAAAAAACCAACAACAAGTAATGAGAAAACAACAGTTTACACAAAAGATAAGTAAACAGAACAGAGCACTGCCCCTTACTCGTTATTTGTTACTTTCAGATTCTGGTTAATAAAGGAAAATATAGTCAACAAACAAATTATAATGTGGTATTATAGATTAAAAGAGAACTTCACAGGCTACAAACAGATTAAGCAGTTGAAATCATCAATGTAATGCATCAATGTAACTCGAAATCAATGTAACTGATATCACAGACTGGTAGGCTTATAATTTCCTTCACTTAAATAAGCACAAGACAGAGATCCTTAACTTTACCTACTTACGATACCACTATTACTGCTAAAATCCTCCAGACCACACGCGAAGAACCTGGGTGTTCGCTAATCTAAGTTTCGCTGTCAGGTCCAGTCTCTTCCAATTCAGAGCCATTTCCAAAATTAGGCATTTCCTATCACCCTCTGATCTATAAAGTGTCATTCATGCCCTGATATCATCCAGGCATTGCTACTGTAACTCCCTCTAAGACTACCATTTTCTATTTACAGCTAATTCAAAATGCTGCTGTTTGTTATGAACAAGGTCCAAAAGGAGGATAGACTTCAAAATCGTCTGACTTTACGAAACACTTTGGTGCCACCCAACCACCCAGCTGTCAGGACATAGTGAGAGTTTTAGCAAATATGACTTAGTTATTTTTATACAAGTTACCTACAACAACTATAAGTACATGATACGAGAGCAGCTTCCACCTCTGTTTCTGAGACCAAACTACAAATTAATTAATCAAAGAAGAAAATCAACAGATCCACTGATAATGTCTCATCACTGGTTGCAGTGATATACTATTAAACTGTACTGAGGATTGTTCTCTTTATATGATAGGGTGATGGCAAATGTGTAATTCATACATGAAAACATTCATAGAGGTTTACTGCATATGCAATATCTTTTTACTAGAACCCTGTTTAAAAACTGAAATAATCCTTAAAGGTCACATGAAAGTGTTCTCTGTATGCAGACACATTTTAAATCATTAGCAGATTTCATTAGAGGATATCTGATTCCACCGATGTACAAGATGACATCTGATGTGTAATCACTGCAGTGCTGAAATACATAACACATATAAATTACAATGCTAAATTAGTTCTGTCAATAATTAGTTCTGTCCACAAGCAGATGGAATTCCAGCAAACCCAACATCAGTCCTCCTAAGTCTGTCCCAACTATCAGCTGAAGAAGCAAAATGTATTTCATTCATTCATTCATTCATTCAAATGTATCTCATTCCTGTTGATACACTGCACTAGGCTACTTTCAAACCAAATTATCAGAATGACCATTGCATCATGTGGCACATTTTACCTTTTCCAGGAAATTTCAGTTTCTGTGATTTGGATAATTAATTTGACAATATTACAATGTTAATGATATTTTAATTCACTGTTCAGCTTAGTATATTAGATACAAAACTGTACTGTTAGTATACAGAAGTTTGTGCAGAGCTGCTCAGTGCTGGTCTGAAAATATTGGTAGATGAAATGATGATGCTGATACTCCTATAGGATATAATATATACATTATACTTTATCATGTTATACACCAGTGCTAAATTACAGTAGCATCTTTGAGCACTGTTAAATGCGCTATATAAATGTAATGTATTATTATTATTATTATTATTATTATTTTTATTAGACTAGGTATGATGTCATTAACGTCAGACTACAGAGTATGTATTTGTTATTAATATTTGGGTTGATCAAACTGGTTTTAAGCCCTGCGACTGACTGGCATCCAGTCCAGGGTGTACCCTGCCTCTCGCCCAAGATAGCTGAGACAGGCTCCAGCACCCCTGTGACCCTGTGTGTGCTCAGGTTTAGAAGATGGATGGATGGATGGAAACTGGTTTTACAAATTGTTACAGTGTAACCTCCATGGGTGGTCTATGAGGGACCAATACTGTACTCTTTCAAGGGGTGCTGCTCAGTACATCCATTAGCCTTTGAGTAGCAGCACAGCTCTGGAATAACACATGCTTTGCAGGAGGACACATGACAGGCCACAAACTGCATTAGGTGGCCTGCATGAACACTCCTCTGTCTGCCTCCGTAGAAACCAGGGAGTGTGGCCACTTTACAGGAAATCTATACATTATATTCCTGTTGCCATATACAGTTATACATCTCATGTTATACTAACAAACTTCCTGGTTCTAACCGCAATGCTTCATCTTCATCTGTGCTCTGTGAAGGTTCAGCTGCATCTTACACATTGTTTCTACTTTAGCGTCATAATGTTCAAATCAAGACTAGCGTATGCAGCCAGAGAAACACACACATATTCACACAGTTACATACTGACAGTAAACTGAATGTCAGGCTTTAAATCTACAGTGTTTGCTGAGGATGAGGAGAGGAGCATCTGAAACTTCAGACGTGGACAGTCACGTTACCGTATATATATATATATATATATATATATATATATATATATATATATATATATATATATATATATATATGTGTGTGTGTGTGTGTGTGTGTGTGTGTGTGTGTGATGAACGGTAAGCAGTAACTAAAGAACCTCCAGTTATCAATAGTGTATCGACACAGTGGGAAATGTCGCAGGCTGAAACCGAACTTCCTTCTCATTCGGGTAGCTAGCTCGACCACAGGGCGGCTGGATCAGACGGACAGTCGGACACGGTCCTCCACAGACGGAGCAGTCCTGCTGATGTTCTGCTTACCTCGTAAGAAACAGGCCGACAGTTTTGAGCTCGTCTCTACCTTCAGTGGGACGACATATCCTCCACTTCCTCGTTGTGTGAAAACTGTCACCTCAAAGCGCCTCACACACAGCTGCGCTGCCCGCGACGCACGCGCCGCTGCTGCTCTGACGTCACGGCGGGCTCAGGCGGTGGTTTGATCTTTGACCGGATCCGGTTTCTGCGCTCCGCACACATCTCCGCTACGTCCACATGTTTAAAATAGAGAGTATCCTGACCAGCTACATCTCCACCTGGTGTGGAAGAACTGCGGTCAAGCCAGCCGCCTCTCTCGTATCCGTGGTCAAACCAGCCGCCTCTGTATTTAAAGTGCGCATTTACTCTTAAGTTTATGGTAAAAGCAAAGAAACAGCTCTGGAAAGCTTTTAGAAATCACTTCCGGATTCCCTCACTCAGTCTCACAGATATGAGGCAGAATTAAGGGAATAATTTAACAGTACCTGTCGGTTTATGAACCTACAAGAACATTGAATCAATTGAAAGTTTCGCACGGACAATATTAAAGCCTCGGTAATCTTAAAGATGCCGCTAACGCCACCAACGGCTACTTCCGGATTTCAAAATAAAGCATCTCTCTTTCTGTGTGTGTGTGTGTTGTTTAAGTTGCAGTCCCTTGCAGATAGTAATTAGAAGTATTTTCGTCTAACTTTAAAGAGCAATAAAATTAATTTCCTCCATAAGTAGTTCACCAAACCTGTACTGCTGGACTTAGTACTTCCCATATACTACTTGCACAAATAAGTATGAAACACTTTTACTGTGTAGTTTTCCTGTAATTCATTCTCAAAGTCCCTTACAGATAGCAATAAGAACCATTTTCGGCTAACTTTAAGGTGGAATAAAATCAGTTTCTTCCATAAGTAGTTCACCAAACCTGTACTGCTGTTGGACTTAGTACTTCATCACCTACTTGCATAAATAATATGAAACACTTTTACTGTGTAGTTTTCCAGTAATTCACTGTCAAAGTCCTTTACAGATAGCAATAAGAACCATTTTCGACTAACTTTAAGGTGGAATAAAATCAGTTTTTTCCATAAGTAGTTCACCAAACCTGTACTGCTGGACTTAGTACTTCCTATACTACTTGCATAAATAATATGAAACACTTCTACTGTGTAGTTTTCTTGTAATTTAATGGTAAAGTCCTTATGGATAGCAATCATTTGCATTTTCGTCTAACTTCAAAGTGGGATAAAATCGATTTCTTCCATAAGTAGTCCACAAAACCAGTACTGCTGGACTTAGTACTTCATAAACTACTTGCACAAATACTATGAAGTACTTTTTACTGTGTACTTTTGGAGTAATTCAATGTCAAAGTCCCTTATGGATAGCAATAAGATCGATTTTTGTTTAACTTTCAAGTGGAATAAAATCAATGTCTTCAATAAGTAGTTCACAAAACATGTAGTGCTGGACCTAGTACTTCTTGACAAAGGAGCAGAAGATGGCAGTATGTGGCAATCACAGTTGATTATCACAATGGGAAGATCGGAAATTACCATACCTGTTCTGGAGGACCTACTGCAACTGATGTGGAAGGTGAGTCTACTGGACCCTGTGTTAATATCAAAGTCTGCTTTATTGTCAATTCTGCAGCACTTACTGGACAAACAGAGAATTGCAACTGCGTTTTTTTCAAACATTGGTGCATGAAATACAAAAAAAAATAAGCCAACCACAACAAAATAAACAAAAGGAGTACAATCAAACTGGAAGAATAAAGAAGAATAAATAAGACATGTAATAAATAGACAAGGCAAATTACAATCAGTGCAAATATATATGGTTATAGTCCAAAAAGAAGACTGAGTAGCTTGTGGTCTGGTTAAAGCAATTAAAGTGGGTGTGAGCTTTTCATTTCATTTCTTTTTATTCCTGTTACAGATCAACTTTGACAACTACCAAGCCATTCTGTCCTTTGTAAATATTGACAGAGCCCACTGGAAGTTGCTGGTCAGGTGATAGTTTCTGCAAAGAATCAGTTTATATTAAGTATGTTTATATGATTTATAGTTGTAAGTTGTTCTGAGTCTTATTATGTTTTATGTGATTTATATAAAACTTTTCTTCTAGTACATATTTCCTGCCATAAGATCAGTGTTGTTTGGTGGATCCAGCATCTAATTCATCTGAGAAGGCAGACTCTGGAAATCCAGCAAAAAGAGTGCAGTAAGTCAACACTTTAGATATTAAGTATCAGTAAAAAATGATGATTAATTTGGCTAAAGAGGTGAATATCCCAAAAATAAAATAATTAAAAAAATAATTTAAACATGAGAGTACATGTTTGATTTATATTTAATGGTTTGTGTTTAAGTAAAAATGTATAAGCATAGTTGGCACAAGTTTCCAAACCCAGACCACTGAAGCACTTAGTTTGCTTGTTGGTCTTAGCCTGTCTTTGTTCTTACACCTCCCAGTCACACCATCAGTACCTATATACCATATACTAAATGAGATATCTCAGGAGAAAAGGTAACCTAGATGATATTCTAAGGTCCATACTGATAGGATGCAGTGGAGACTAAGACACAATATATTTTACAAAGGGAATACTTCAAGATGAGGAGAACCTGCTATGGCAAGGAGGAATGAGGGGAATCTGTCAAATGGAGAGGAGCAACCATCAACCACCATCCAGTTCAACAAGATGACAGTAGTTGTGGGGTCATAGTCACCATGGTACATTTCTGTCTTGCATGACTGTGTACAAAGTTCACTGTTGTGCATGTGTGACTAACTGTCCACCTTTGATTTCAGTGTCTTTTTTTGAAATAAATTATTACTAGATACATACGTCCCCAGAGTGCCAATAAAATGCGGTGTTCTTATTATGTTGACCGCATAGTTCAAAAACAAACATAACAACACACTTGAATTAATGATATGACAGCACATGGTAATGATTATAAAAAATAACATCAGTCAGTGAGGTCCTAATTATACATTTATAGTTACATTTTTGGGAGTATTTATGTGAATGTTATTGAAGGGCTGTCTGGTTGTTGAAAAAGCACATGTAGTGTGCAATGTACATTAAACATGGTGTGTTAATTACCTCTTGACAAATATTAGTAACAATATTACTATGTATAAAGATTTAAACTAAATAATACATTAATTCAAATTTAAATAGTTTATTGGGAAAACAGTGTGTGACTGATGACTTTTCAATTTATGTGTTGGTGTAGATGGCGAGAGCTATGATGGAAGCCTTTCCTGCCTTGCCGCTTATGACATTTGATACATCTAAAAAGAAGATGGCTGATGAGAGGAGAAGGTTTGCACTCTCCATACTCAGTGAATCAGGTTTGACAGTCATTTTTAATATTCTTTACATCAGGTAAGTTTTTCCTCATGCAATACAGACACCATTTATTTCAAGAAAGTGGTGTCAAGGAAATTAATGGAGATAGAACAGGCAGCAGTTGCAATATGTTTTATTGAAAAAAGAAGCTTATAGACAGGGTGGTAGGTAGACAAATAAAACCCCACAGGGCAGAGATAGTGGCCCAAACAGGCAGAGGAATAAATGTATAGAGCAGGTATACAGAATGTTCTTCTCATTTCTACTTTTTGTGCATCCATGTCTCCTCTACCCCCCTCCTTTTCTTGTAGTGTTTGACATGGAAAACAATTGTGCAATGTGCTCAGCCTCAAAGCCTCCAGGATCTGGGAAGATCTGGGAAGTGTTTGTCAGTATTTACAGTTTGTTTTAAATTTTAAATTTAATCACCAATATTAGGTGATTTAAAAATAAAACAGTCAACAGACATAAAACAGACATTTCCCTAAGATGTATATCAATTCCTTTTACACAATTTACAAATACAATGTACACGCATAAACTGAATAAAATCACATGTAAAATGAAATGTAAAATAATAATAATAATAATAATTTGAAGCAGACATTACCCTGACAATAACAACAAATGATTCTCTACTGCACATTTACGTCTTTATTTGCATTGTAAATGCACGATTAATCAAATGTAATTTTTACTGATGTTATTGTACAGATACAGTGTGATACCTGTGAAAGATGGTATCATGAGCAGTGCCTGGGGATGAATGTGCACCAACTCCAAGAGGCCAGGGCAAGCAATTGGAATAGTTTGGTCTGCATGTAGGACAAAAGATGGAAACTGAGGATTTCAATTGTATACGGCAGAAACCATGAAGACTGTCTTCTTGTTCATGTTTTGTTTTAAAGGACAGCAGGGGATAATGTGTTTAGTTTATTAAAAGACTGAACAATACTATTCTTTGCTGTAATGTCCAGCTGTTACCCCATTTTTGTTAGATATTTACAATCACTGAATGACAGTGTGTTTAATTTAATGATGTAAATTGTATTTTATGAGTTTTCATAAGTATGTAAATAGTGTAGATGTGTGTTTGTGAATATGTTTACATATTTTCATGGCTAACAATTTTGAATATGTAGATAGATGTAAATCATTTAACATGTTGATATTTAATTATTTACAAATATAGATGTTATATTTATATTGGGTTATTATTATTTTAGTACTATTAATATATTAGATATTATAATTGTAACAAAAATGTAAATAGTGCATTTGTGTTTCAAATAGATACTTATAATTTAAAATATACATGTATGTGTGGTTATTGCAAAACCAAAGCAAACATAGGTAAATGATAAAACACTAGTGCTGGCACATGTGCTAATAATGTTATGATTTAAAAGGAAGAATTTTCAAAAATCAAAAACATTTCATTGTTACCTGTTAAATGTAGACGAAAATGGTTCTTATTGCTATCCGTAGTAAGGCACTTTGACAGTGAAATTACTAGAAAACTACACAGTAAAAATAGTTGATAATAATTGTGCAAGTAGTTTATGAAGTACTAAGTCCAGCAGTACAGGTTTGGTGAACAACTTATGGAAGCAAAGAATGTTACTGCACTTCAAAATTACACAAAAATCGATCTTTTATTGCTATCCATAAGGGACTTTGACATTGAATTACTCCAAAAGTACACAGTAAAAGTACTTCATAGTATTTGTGCAAGTAGTTTATGAAGTACTAAGTCCAGCAGTACTGGTTTTGTGGACTACTTATGGAAGAAATCGATTTTATCCCACTTTGAAGTTAGACGAAAATGCAAATGATTGCTATCCATAAGGGACTTTACCATTAAATTACAAGAAAACTACACAGTAGAAGTGTTTCATATTATTTGTGCAAGTAGTATAGGAAGTACTAAGTCCAGCAGTACAAGTTTTGTGAACTACTTATGGAAGAAATTAATTTTATTGCACCTCAAAGTTAGGCGAAAAATGGTTCTTATTGCTATCTGTAAGGGACTTTGACAGTGAATTACTGGAAAACTACACAGTAAAAGTGTTTCATATTATTTATGCAAGTAGTATAGGAAGTACTAAGTCCAGCAATACAGGTTTGGTGAACTATTTATTTAAGAAATTGATTTTATTGCACCTTAAAGTTAGGCGAAAAATGGCTCTTATTGCTATCTGTAAGGGACTTTGACACTGAATTACTGGAAAAGTACACAGTAAAAGTGTTTGATATTATTTGTGCTAGTAGTATAGGAAGTACTTAAGTCCAGCAGTACAGGTTTGGTGAACTACTTATGGAAGAAACTGATTTTATTCCACCTTAAAGTTAGGCGAAAATGGTTCTTATTGCTATCTGTAAGGGACTTTGACAGTGAATTACTGGAAAACTACACAGTAGAAGTGTTTCATATTATTTGTGCAAGTAGTATAGGAAGTACTAAGTCCAGCAGTACAAGTTTTGTGAACTACTTATGGAAGAAATTAATTTTATTGCACTTCAAAGTTAGGCGAAAATGGTTCTTATTGCTATCTGTAAGGGACTTTGACAGTGAATTACTGGAAAAGTACACAGTAAAAGTGTTTCATATTATTTATGCAAGTAGTATAGGAAGTACTAAGTCCAGCAATACAGGTTTGGTGAACTATTTATTTAAGAAATTGATTTTATTGCACCTTAAAGTTAGGCGAAAATGGCTCTTATTGCTATCTGTGTAAGGGACTTTGACAGTGAATTACTGGAAAAGTACACAGTAAAAGTGTTTGATATTATTTGTGCTAGTAGTATAGGAAGTATTAAGTCCAGCAGTACAGGTTTGGTGAACTACTTATGGAAGAAACTGATTTTATTCCACCTTAAAGTTAGCGAAAATGGTTCTTATTGCTATCTGTAAGGGACTTTGACAGTGAATTACTGGAAAACTACACAGTAAAAGTGTTTGATATTATTTGTGCTAGTAGTATAGGAAGTACTAAGTCCAGCAATACAGGTTTGGTGAACTACTTATTTAAGAAATTGATTTTATTGCACCTTAAAGTTAGGCGAAAATGGTTCTTCTTATTGCTATCTATCTGTAAGGGACTTTGACACTGAATTACTGGAAAAGTACACAGTAAAAGTGTTTGATATTATTTGTGCTAGTAGTATAGGAAATATTAAGTCCAGCAGTATAGGTTTGGTGAACTACTTATGGATGAAACTGATTTTATTCCACCTTAAAGTTAGTCCGAAAATGGTTCTTATTGCTATCTGTAAGGGACTTTGAGATTGAATTACAGGAAAAGTACACAGTAAAAGTGTTTCATATTATTTATGCAAGTAGTATAGGAAGTATTAAGTCCAGCAGTACAGGTTTGGTGAACTACTTATGGATGAAACTGATTTTATTCCACCTTAAAGTTAGCCGAAAATGGTTCTTATTGCTATCTGTAAGGGACTTTGACAGTGAATTACTGGAAAAGTACACAGTAAAAGTGTTTCATATTATTTGTGCTAGTAGTATATGAAGTACTAAGTCCAGCAGTACAGGTTTGGTGAACTACTTATTTAAGAAATTGATTTTTATCCCACTTTGAAGTTAGACGAAAATGCAAATGATTGCTATCCATAAGGGACTTTACCATTAAATTACAAGAAAACTACACAGTAGAAGTGTTTCATATTATTTATGCAAGTAGTATATGAAGTACTAAGTCCAGCAGTACAGGTTTGGTGAACTACTTATGGAAGAAAACTGATTTTATTCCACCTTAAAGTTAGTCCGAAAATGGTTCTTATTGCTATCTGTAAAGGGACTTTGACAGTGAATTACTGGAAAACTACACAGTAAAAGTGTTTCATATTATTTATGCAAGTAGGTGATGAAGTACTAAGTCCAGCAGTACAGGTTTTGGTGAACTACTTATGGAAGAAACTGATTTTATTCCACCTTAAAGTTAGCGAAAATGGTTCTTATTGCTATCTGTAAGGGACTTTGAGAATGAATTACTAGGAAAACTACACAGTAAAAGTGTTTCATATTATTTGTGCAAGTAGTATATGGAAGTACTAAGTCCAGCAGTACAGGTTTGGTGAACTACTTATGGAGGAAATTAATTTTATTGCACTTTAAAGTTAGTCGAAAATGGTTCTTATTGATATCTGTAAGGCACTTTGACAGTGAATTACTGGAAAACTACACAGTAAAAGTAGTTGATAATATTTGTGCAAGTAATATAGGAAGTACTGAGTCCAGTAGCACGTGTTGAGCTACTTATGGAATACATTTGTTTTATTTAAGTTTTTTTTAAATTTCATATCACTACAACGTTAGACAAAATTGCGTGTTATTAGCTATCTGAAAGGGACTGCAAGACAAGACAGACACAGAGAGAGAAAGAGAGATGCTTTATTTTGAAATCCGGAAGTAATCACTGGTGGCGGTTGGTTTTACCATAAACTTCAGAGTAAATGCGCACTTGAAATACAGCGGCGGCTGGTTTGACCGCAGTGTGGAAGAAGACATCCACGGAGGAGCTTCATCCCTCAGGCCATGAGACTGAGCTCTCAGGCTTGCCACCACTTTACCTGTGTACTAGATGTCAAGAATTTATTTATAAAACTAAAAATAAATCACAGTACTAGAGTAATACAATAAAATATAGACCTGGAATGTAAATATATCACTAAAATATAATATATAACTAAACCAAGATTTACAATGGAGCGCAAGTAACAGTTTTGACGGTTGTCCTGCAGAAATATTAAGGTGGTAAAGTGGAGTTCATAAGTCTTTTTTCCATTATTATTGTGTGCTACTTGTGATATTGTGTGGACCTGCACACATTGTAGTATACAAACTATATATTTATGTGCTGTGTATGTTCAGTTCCTACCTGTACATAACCGGTTGGGGGACAGTACTTTTATTACATTACTGCAGAAACTCTCTACATTACAGTGTATTCATTCGATCAACAATGTACTCTATATTTCATACTTAATTTCATTTGATGGTATTTTATATATTGATCTATTGTATTTCATGCCTTTATTTTAACTTGTGCACTGTGTGTCTTGCCTTAGATTCTCTGTTTTTTTTCATTTGAATGGTTTTCTCTTGTACACTGAGGATTACTTGAGGAGTCTGACAACATGAATTTCATTGCCAACAATTTCTTCAGTGTAAAAGGTTAACCAAGGAGAACTGGTCTGGGTGTAGAATGGGGAGAAGAAGTATAGGGTGTGTCCAAAACTGCAGAGGTAAAAAGCTGCAGTGACATTTAAAGTCTCTGATAAGGTATTCCAATTTGATGCTAGTTGGGTCCACCAATGCCAACCCAGCCAGGACACCCTTCAGGAGGGAAAACACCTCCAGCACGCTGAGTGGACTGAAATCATGTTTTGGAGGACAAAGGACAAACTGAGAAGGCCCTGTTAGGAGACCCACCTGCCCTTCAAGCAGTCTCTTCTGAGGACCCACCCATCTCTCAGTCTTCTTCTTTAGAGAAGGATGCTGCCCTGAGTGTATCTGTGTGTAATGGACTTCACAGCTCTTAGTAGGAGCTTTTTCATGTCTTGGCGGGACCTGGCGTATTGTGTCCTGTTGTAACCCTCCTCCCTCCTACGATTGAAACCAACTAGTGTGTATGATGTACTGCCCAACTACGTGTTTATAGTCACTGGAAGGCAGAGTGAAGCCAGCCACGGGAGGGGCACCTTTACATGATGAAACTGCGTGTGATACTGTGTATTGTTGCCCTGGGCTGTTGTACAGCACACACAGGCTGCCACTCCGCGGCGCTGTAAGCCAGTACCACACGCGAAGCTCTGCTGACGCCATCAGTGCGCGCCGATCGGCGGAAACGTGGGAAGAAGAGAGCGAGGCGCCGAGCAGGAGACAGCAGAAGCTCCACGTGAGATTGAGTAGGCATGGCGTCGATTCAAGAACCAGAAATTCAGTTCGCACAGAGATTAGCCTCAAACGAGAAGCACATCCGGACCAAGGCTGTGAAGAAACTGAGGAAGTACATAACTGTCAGGTCTCAGAAAGAAACAGGTGAGATTTCCTCTCCGTGACAGCAAGCTAGCTTAAAGAGCGTGCTAACAGCTCAGAAAACGTTAATGCGACAGCAGACCACCAATTAACTCATACAGCAAAGACAACATTAACCTCTTTCCTTGTTGTATTTTAACGGCTAAAGTTATATAAATGTTCACATGACGTATAACTGAAGATTGTGTCCACTGTTGAAAAAGCTGATTTATGAACTAATCAAATGTCAAAGATTGATCAGTGACTACTGCAGGCAGCAGTTTCTGGACACAGCCAGCTTATCCTGCACTCAGCAAATGTGTCACAGGTGGTTTTTCTTCCTGTGTACAGGTGGATTCACAGGTGATGAGCTGCTCAAGCTGTGGAAGGGTCTGTTCTACTGTCTGTGGATGCAGGACAAACCACTGCTACAGGTGTGTTTTTGTTGTTTGTGTGCTTGGTTTACAGACGCACATAATGGGAGAACATCCTGATGGGTGAGTACAGAGAGCATTTAAGAGCATTTGAGCCCCTTCCAGACCAGCACATCATTATGCAAATATAATGGCAATTTTTACATATTGGCCTGATATCTTTAATGCATAATACTTAATACTTTTATTCATTTGATGTCCCCCCTCTGAATACACAATCTAGTTTTTAATCTATACATTATATAAAGAAAAAATTGCAATAACAATAATTTCATCCCCTAATTGATCTAATAATGTCAGTAAATGCTGCAACATGTTGGTTAATAAGAATGAGATTCTCAAGTTCCCATTGTGGCAAATTATGAAATTGATTAGAAAGTTTTTCTTTTTGGATTCACTGTGAGAAGAATCCTGCTTAGGATGGCCATTCAGTAAAGTTTCAATGGCAAAATAAGTTTTAAATTACAACCCTGATTTCTTATCCGTGCTTTCACATCAGTCAAAGACCCCAGTCACTCCAGCCACAAACTTCTGTCTGCTGCCGTCTGGCCGACGGTTCTGCAGCATTTGAGCTGAACCCGAACCACCAGGCTTCATCCCATGCAGGCCATAAGACTCTTGAACTCTGTTCACAGCATCCATCACTTCATAATAACACAATAACACTTTCTATTTTATATTGTATTATATATTTGTTTAGTTGTGCATTTACTTAGTTTATATTTTAATCATGTAATTAATATTTTACAATATAATATAATTTATTTGATCACTGCTATTATTATTATTATTATTATTATCTATCTTAATCTATTTTTTTGTTGAGTGTTAATATTCTTGTTTTTTAGCATTGTTTAGGGAGCCTGGGATTTAAGAATTTCATTACCAATGATTGCTGATATAAATTGTTGTGTAATGAAAATAAATTCTTGAAATCTTGAAAGAACAAAGAATAGTTTTCTCTCATGATAGCTGCACTTTCCAGCTCATTGCTGGTCATAGCAATCATTGCACTAGCAGTGATTGAATTATAGAACATTTATGTCTTCAAGACCTGAATTTAAAAACTCAAGAGTCATCATTTAAAATAATGAAAACACAAAAGCTGCAATTCTTTTGAAAGGCATTTGAAAGGCGGCAACAAGTGAATATTTCCCATTTTTTTCCTTGATTAAAGATTATAAATAAATCCTTAATTATGATCACGATCAGGTTCAGTCAAACAACCTGTCCCCTCTGATTTGAGATTCATGTTCATGCAGTCTTCACTATTCTTCTGTAGGAGGAGCTGTCAAACCAAATCTCCGCCCTGATACACAGCTTCCACAATATTGATGGACGTAAGTTGCCCATATGTGATTTCATAATCTCATGTGATTTAGTAAGAGCAAATGAATTGGGTCGTGGTATATAAGAAAAACCCTGTACGGTTTACAATGATAATGATTGCTGTTCTTTACAGAGTTTTTATACTTTGAGAGCTTCCTGCAGACTTTCAAAAGAGAGTGGACTGGTATCGACAGGCTGCGGATGGACAAGTTCTTTCAGGTGAGTGTGAGAAGAATGCCTTATTTCTTGAATTTTTTGACATTGCACAAATAAAGATGTCACAATGTTTTTTTTTTTTGGCCATATTATGCAGTATTACCATCTACACTCCGTCAGTACGTCACTGCACAGTAGTGCATCATAGAACATCATGTGCACAGGGATGGCACAATATTATATGCTATATCATTTGCACCACATCTCAACATAACTGAACAGCTATGGGAGATTTTGGGGCGAACATGTTACACAGAGCTCTCCACCACCATCAAAACACCAAATGATGAATATCTTTAGAAGAATGGTGTTCATCCCTCCAGGAGAGTTCAGAGACTTGGAGAATCAATGACAAGGAAGCTCTGAAGCTGTTCTGGAGGCATAAGGTGGACCAACACCTCACTAACACATTTTTTAAATTTGTTTGTGTGCGTATTATCTCCCAACCTGTCTGGGGAAAAAATTACCTAAATATACCGCTTCCCACACAGGTGAGTTGAAGAGCTAGTTTTCAATTGCAGTATGGTAAGAGAGTATGTCACATATCCACATTCTTTGTGGGATTTGTAGGGTCAGTGGTTCAAATCTGGACACATTTTCTGCAGGAAATGTATTTTCTAGTTGCATTTACAATGATTTTCCTCTCTTTCTCTTTCTGTAACAGCTGGTTCGCTTAATGTTCAGACAAACCTTTGAGTTGCTCAAAAGGACAAGCTGGGAGAAGAGGTATAGCATTAAAACATTGTTTTCAAAGCCTTTTTGTTTATATTCATGTAATTTTGAAGAGAATAACTGTTCATTGTGCACGCAGTGTGGTTGCTAGGTTTCTGGAGCTGCTTACAGCACAGCTCCTGCAGAGTGGCAGTGGAGCACCTACCGGGCTGCAGTTCCACATCCTGGACCTGTACATGACTGAACTGGCAGCTGTGGCTTCAGCAGAGGTACAGGATCACCACAGATCCACAAGACATTCTTACATTTTGATGAATAACAGGCAATTGGATTGGTCATTTTTGACATAATGATGGAGAATTGTTTTAAAGTCCACTGGCACTATTGTCAGTCAGTGACCACAGGGAAATAAAAATTATTTGGCTATCAGTACTTTACACATAAAGGTGCTAAAATCACAAGAAATAATGAAGTTGCATTGTACTATAGTAGAGTTTTCTTCTCCTGCACAAAATGAAGATCACTGCTGATGTCTAAATATAGAGTATACACCATGTACTTTCAAGAGGGAAAAGCAGAGTTACAAATCACCAAATGGCATATATGTAAGCACATATTTCTACATCGTCAGTGAATATGTAACTAAATTCATCAGTCCAGTTGAGGTCAGCAGATGAAAGTGATTAATTGTTCAGATCATAAGGTTGCTCTATGGTGACTAACAAGAGCAGCCCGTTGTAATGATTGTAAAAATAAACAGAAGTTCCATAAAGTAGAGCTCAGTCAGTTGTGGTCAGCAGGGTATCTGATCAATAACATTGATTTAATTTCAAAAAAGGCCCTTGAATGTATTCACAAAATTCTCATACTTGTTATTAGTGCTGGCAGTAATTACATTGGTCATTTGTATAACCTGTAGGATTTGTGGGTTGCTGTTTGTGAACACAACATTCAAGTTGGTTTGGGGCTACACACCACTGCTCAAACCAAAAACCCATACCCCCATACCCACCCTCCAAAAAAATCAATTTTATTAAAATAATCAAAAGAACAAGCAACAAAACTCACATTTGTGAAACTGTAGCCATGAAGTGTTTCATCAAAATAGTTAGCTAATTCATTTTCTCATTTAATTTCAGTTTGTACTTGTATAAACTGTTACTCATAGTTGAATTTATAACAAAACATGACCTCTTCATATTTTTTTGGCAAAAATCTCAGAAAGTGTTAATTTAGTAGGAGGTTTTTATAATACATATTATCAATAGAATAAACCAGCTTTTTTTTAAACTGTGAACATTAGAAAGTTTTTTGAATGGATTAATGCTAACAGCTAAGAGACTGCCAAGTAGGCACAGGGAAGTCTACAGCAGCATCCTGTGAGTTGGTAAATTGTCAGATTTTTTTTTTAAACAGGCATCAGAATTAGCTCCCTATTTTAGCTCCCTAATCATATTTAATTATGAGGTTGATGTGAAAATAAATTAGTGGATTCACTGTTACAAGAGGGCGCAATGTGACATGCTCTCACGATAGTCATTAAAGAAGTCTGAAATAACCAAATGAGTTATTAAAATAAAATCCACCTGTTACTGTCATAATGTTATCTTAACGTCATGATCTTTTCCTTTTCTGTTTACAGCTCACTGCTGATCAGAACTTGGTATTCATCGAGCCATTCTGCAAAACAGCAGCCAAGACCAAGGAGTAAGTCCACTTCACCTCAACTGTATCTGCTTGATTTACTGTAATGTTGTCACTAGAACTATCCCATTACAAAAGTTACCAGGCAATGAAGATCTACAGTACATGTATGTGTGACACATAGATATAGGTGTCTTCACTAATAAAACAAAGTCTAACTTGAAGCCATTTTATAACTTTTATTAGAGAACAGCAGCAGTGCACATTTGTGGGATGGAGCTGATGTCTCATTCATACTGTTTATTTTTAGCAGGCATTATTTTGCTGCTAACTGCTCATTGTTATCTTTTTACATGTTTTGATGTGTGTCTCACCAGGCGGACTCTTTTCAGAGCCATCTGCAACAGCATATTCAGCACTATTATTGACCAGGCTCCCTTCGCTATTGAAGATCTGATGAAGGAGGTGAAAGCAGCTGAGACCTCAGATTCAGGACAGGCTTCTGAAGAGGATGACGAAGATCAACTAAAAGAGAAAACAAAGAGCAAACCAGTCAGAAAAAAGGAGAGAGGGAAGCAGATTAATGGTACATTTCAATGGAAAAGGGCACACAAATAATAATCTGCAATGATCCTGATTTTGTTTTTAGATTTTGCAATTTGTGTTACTGATTTACTCTTTTATGTTCCCAAATCAATCAAACAAACAAAGTGAGGGTAGAATTTCACAATATTGACATTTTGACATTCATTGAAAGGTCATTTACGATGAACTATATGGCCCCACTGCAATTGTGAACAATTAGCAGACTCTGAGGTATATTTTTTATTGGCCCTACTAACTGTGGTTACAGTTTGCTAAGCCAAGTATAAAAAGCAGAGCACTGTCTAGTTTTTTTCCCACAAATAATATGAGTTGTCAGTGTAGCTAATTGATGCGATTAGTGTGTGTGTCATTTAAGTGCTTTACATCATGTTGGTTGTTTTTTGTTAGTTTTTTAAAATATTTTGCTGCTTTCTTATGTTCAGGCAATAAATCCCATACAAAAAGGGGTGATGATGGGCAAAGTGATGACAGTGACGATGAGCTTCTTCACCAGGAAGACTCTGACACAGAGGTGCCATGTGATGATGACATCGGACCAGTCCTACAGGTGATGGTTTTTCTCTTCCCTGCTGACCTGGCATTCACAATTCACCTTGAATGTGTTATGATCAAAGAATTTTTATGTATTTTTATTTTTTTTACACTATATCCAACAACAGTGCAACACATTTTCTAATGCATAGTGAATTTTCTAGATTGAATTATCGCTTTCCAGAGTTGTAATAGTGGTATGAGCTTAAGCTTGCTAAGTAGGGTGGTCACAGTCATGAAAATTAGGAGATGATTAATTATGTCATATAAATAATTGTCATCAATGATTTGATTATCTTTCTCTGTTCATTGTATGACACACAGCAGCGCCGTTGTGTTTGCCTTTCCAATTAGGCCTAAATCCATGTATCCTGTGAGGTCTAAAATTTGGTACAGTATATAAATTTTTAATCGACAGGTGTGTTTTATGCTGTATCCAAACAGATCACATTGACTTCTTGTAGAATAAAGCAAAAAAAGTTGACTTTCTCACATACAGAATGAACTTGGTTCAGATAGATAGACAGAAAAGCAGTTCATTTTGTAATGTTTTGTTGTGCTTTACAAGACTGCTGGTGGAAAACAGGGTCTCAGTCTGGAGTGTTTAGTAGACCATCAATGTTAAAATCAGGCCCTTTGATCAACTACGCAGACTGATAGAAAAACATGAAGCTGACTAAATGTTCACTGTGGGTAATTAAGCTATGTCTACACTGCCAGCCCGAGTATCTTGATTCTTATTTATTGCTCAGATTTTATTTTACTGTTGAGCTATTTTGTAAACATGGAGTTCCAGTGAAGTCAGCATTTACGGCTTTATATATAACTTTTCGTGCAGTGGAAGCCAGCCAGTTCATGAGCAGATGATAAGTTCGAAGAGAGAGAGAGACAAATATGTAATGGTGTCTTTTGTGACACTCTGGCTGCTTCTTCTGTATGCCGGTGTGTGTAGATGTGGAATCGGAGGCAGGAGTGGTGAGACTGTGAGGTGACTGGCTTCACAAAGACACTTCATCCAAAATTACAGGATTTCATTTGCAACTTTTAACTTCAGTGCCTTTCATTACAAATGTCAATCTAGAGTGACATTAAAGTTGCATGAATATGACTGACGTTGTGTTGCACAGAATTAACTGGTGTGTCTGATTTAGGGCCTCATATGAAAGTGGCCCAAATCATAATGAAAAGGAACCAATTTCATGTGATTTTTGCTGTTCACACGTTTATGAAAAGAACAGATCTGAGTCATATGACTAAAAAAAAAGTTTGTTTTTTTACCTGCAATCTGAAGGTAGCATTCATCCAAAATGTTCTGTATTTAAAATGTGCAAGACCTCAAAGGAAATTGTTGCAGTTGAGTAAGAGTTGATCACTGTCATTGATTTTCACATGGGAATGGATCAGAGTAAGGTTTCTTTCTCTTCTAACAAATCATTTCAAAAGAAGTGTTTAGTTTTTAATCAGTTTGACTAAGATGATTAATTTTTTTTTTCCCCTAATGAGTTGTTTGTGTGCTTTGAAGTTTGACTATGCGGCCTTGGCAGACAAACTGTTTGAGTTAGCCAGTCGGAGCAACACACCCAGCCAGAACAGACAGAGACTCTACAAAATCATCAAACTGTGAGTAGAAGCTCTTACACTATGTCTGTCTGTTGTTTTGTGTAGTGAGCAAACTACATGCATCCAGACTGCACCTTTTTCCACATTTTGTAGTTGCTGCCATATGCTAGAATTGTTTAAATACCCTTTTTGCTTCATCAGCCTATACTTAGTACCCTGTAGTAGTGAAGCAAAGTGTTTGGAAGTGTCTTAAAAAGAATAGAGAAAACTGAAATATAACATTGACATAAGCCTTCAGACCCTTTGCTATAACACTAGAAATTGAGCTCAGGAGGTTCCCATTTCTCTATTATTTTTTATGTTTCTACACCTTAAGTGTAATAGACCTTTGGTAAATTCAGCTATCACTGGATATGCTATATGGTAGCCACTGTGCTGATAGACCTGTTTTTAGATGAAAAAAGAATGACCACAGCACCTGACTTGCTGTCCGTTAACTTTTAGAGCTCTGCTTCAGACCGGTCAACCAGTATTTGATTAGCACATTTGTAAAGCTGTTTAACCCTCTCAGCTACTGTACTGGTTCTCATCTTCAAAGATGAATCTTTGCTGAGGAACTGATGCACCCAAAGCTATTGGGTTTTTGTACTTTTTTGATTCATGAATTGATCCTGCCATCTTGTGGTATTGAACATGCATGAATGAGCTCTGCTTGAATTCATTAATGTTTGTTTTTCTTCCTTTCTCTCACCATTTTTTTGTTTTGAATGGCAGACTGTGTGACCTTAATGAAGGTAGGAGCTGATGATAACCTGGGTCTTCATACTTTTATTTTATTGTTATTATTGTTTTGGAAAAATGAAATAATTACTGTTGTCCTGTCTCACTCTTTCCCAATTCTTTATCAGGCATCTTTCCTCAGGATGAGTATCCAGAGGATGTCTCTACAGATGAAGATGATGATATGTTTGGCAGCAGGATAAGGATGAAGAGAGGAGGTGGTGACATAGTGCAGGATGAGGATGGGTTGCCAGCAGCCAAAAAAAGTAAAAGTATTTCATGTTGGCACATTTTCACATCTTTAAATCTGCTACGCAGTGTATAGAGCCCTGAAATTCAGCAAAGGCGATTAAAGGTTATTAGACAAGTTCAAACAGTGAGTAATCACACTGGTAAATAATGCAGTGTAAAAAATGCTATACTTTTTGTTTTAAAGTCCAGTTACTCATCAAGAGAAGAAGGAAATTTGTAAATGTCCATCTGCCTGAACAGGAAAATGTCACTGCCAGGAAAAAAAAGAGAAACAAGAGACAGATATTTAAAGCATCAGAATGACTTAAGAAACGCTCTCATCACATAACCACTATACACACAATCACATTAAATTCTCTTTACATTTTGTGATGACCCCCGCTGTTTAGCAGTGTTGGTAGCTCTTTCATTGTTTGGGCAAGATTCCAGAAGATCCACATACTACCCCATCACTCATGCACACTTTACACAGATATTCCACTGATACGACACTGCACAACTTGTTCATGGTCAGTTAAGCTTTTTCATCATTTGCTTTAAGTTAAGTAAATTACTTTTGTTAAATTGTTAAAATGGTGTGTCATTTGTCATGGCCCCAGGGCTAAGTTTTGACGGATTTCACTAAATGAAACACATAAGCCAAATGCTGTTTGGGTATGGTGGTTATTTAACCATGACACAGCCAGCAGTACTAGAGGATGCAGTGTTACATTCTTTGTTGGTTACAGACTGCACATTCATTGTCTGAGCGTTTTTTTCCCTTCTTCTTACAACATTTTAGAGGCTCAGTCATGCTGTATGTAAGTTTGTATTGAACTCTTGAAGAAATTAAAGCAACTTTCTTTCTTTCTTTCTAATGTTTGCAACTTAGAACCTAATGGACATTAGTTTTTGGTAATGTTATTTTACACACACTCAATGTACTGTTTTGCTATGGAGAAGGACTTTTGGTTGGCCTCAAGGAAGTTCTGGTAGACTGACTCAGGAGGGGACTTGGGAGTTTAACCATCCAGTCTACATGCGTTTTGTGGACTTGGCGAAGACTTTTGACCTTATCACCTGGGGGGTCTTGTCTTGAGGGAGTATGGGGTACTGGGTTCATTACTATGAGCCACCCGTTCCCTATATAACTGAAGTGAGACCCAGCCCCAGATAAGTGGAAGAAAATGGATGGATGCATCTGCTGCAGCATTAGTTGGGATGTGGCTGTGTAATTTGGGTCTGTGACAGCTGCCACTGTTAATTGTTGCCTGGACCTCCATAAGTATACATAGTATATAGTAGCAGTGTTCCTCTCACAATGTTCAGAAACTTTAATTGAGGGTCATTTTATGTAGGGCTCTCCATTCAGAGGACACACTTCTGGAGTTATCGTCACATGTAGCAATTACAATTATACTACCTCCTTCAAGGAGAGAGAACTACACATCTCCTAGCAAAGCTTTCCATTTAATGACAAATGATTGAAGTAACTGATCTGTGTTTCTCCTACTTTCAGGGAAGAAAAAAGCATCCATACTCGATAAGAAAATCAAGGACCTGGGAACAGATAACAACATACTGGCAGACTGCACAGTTAATAATGAAAACCAAAAGAAGAAAAGTAAGAAGAAGAAAAAAAAAACGCAGGATGCAAGTACAGACGGTGAGAAAAACGCAAAGAATTCTGAAGAGGAACAGATTGTGTCTTCAATTCAAGAGGCTGAAAGAGGTCCACAGTATTTACAAGCTGAATATTTAGAAAAGGAAACACAGATGCAAAGCTCAATTTCATCTGTTATAGTCACAGAGGCAGCTACTTCAGACAGCCAGTCAGAAACTCTGCTCCTCTCAGAGGTAAAGAAACAGTCTTCTACTGTCAGAGAAGAAAACAGCCAACCAATTCCCAGCACAACTGATAACAAGGACCAATCTGAAACATTGTCAAAGAAGAAGAAAAAGAGGAAGACTTCTGAGCTCAGACCTGAAGTCACAGAGGAAGTAGGAGAGCATCAGACCCCTGTTAGAACAGAGCCAGAGATGTCCACCGAAGCTCTTGCTCTGGTGCCTGGGAAGACAAAGAAAAAGAAGGGCCTTAAGGGTAAAATACAAACAGATGGGAATGTGGCTGAATCACAGGTCAGCGAAGAAGCAGAGATCACACTAGAAAATGGTGAGGTGTCAGCAGAAAAAAACAAACCAACACTTGAGACTGATTCTACAACCCCTGCGAAGAAGAAAAAGAAGGGCATGAAGGCTAAGAGGAATGATGAGGCGGTTGAGGGTGCATCACAAATTAATGATGTGAGTACAGAAGCAGATATCCCATCAATACCTGTCATGGACACAGTGGAAGATGGTCTAACCATCAGTTTCAAGCAGATTACTTCTTCAGCCCCAATCAAGAAGAGGAGGAAGAAAAACAATGTGAAGGCCAATGAAGTACAGGGGGTTGAGGCTGATGCACAACTAAAGGCAGAGAGAAAGTGTATAGAAGCTGAAATCACATCAGTTGGCGAGGAAGCATCACACGATACCATCACAGTGCCACTTAGAAAGAAGACTAAGGGTAAACAGTACAACACAAGATTTGAAACTTTACCTGCTGCAGATAAAAGCACTGTAACTCTGCTGATGACAAAAAGGAAAAAGGATCAAAAAGAATCTAAGACAGTGGAAGAGGCAGAAGTGGCAGGAGAAACCCCACAGGTGGCAAATGCTGAAAAAGTGCTGTTTGATACCACCATGACAACACCAACAAAGAAGCAAAAAAAGAATCAGAAACTGGCAGCGGTTGAGTTGGATGAGATCAAAGCTCCAACTCAGTTGCAAGTGGTTGACGATATAGTTGCAGAGCTCCCACTGAATAAAACCAAGGTGCTCTCTTCTTCTGGGAAACCAGCCAAGAAAAAGAAGATCTCTGTGGTGTTTGAGTTTGAGGCCGACGAGTTAGAAGCGGCTGCACAGGAGGCTGCATCGATCAGCGGCCTTGCAGAAGAAGAGACTGTTGCCAAGAAGACAAAACGAGGCAACGTAAGTTTTTAATGAGGTTAAATGGTTCAGATGGTCCCACACTGTCTGATAACACTGAGTTTATTTGTAAACTAATTCATTTCAGGATGTCGGAGACCCATCAACAACTCTGAGAACTCAAAAGTCACAAAAGAAGGCAAAGAATTCCTCTACATCTGACTTCATCACCTTTCAGAGTAATGCTGCAGTCCCAACACCAATCTTTTGTAAAACCAAGGGAAGGCCAGGCACTGTGCTGTCCAGCAAGAAGGTAAAGGTAAAGCAGCACTTACTCACTCACTTATTTAGAGTGACAAATGACAAGTGCAATTTTAGTTGCATTCCATTGTCAAGCATGGTGGTAGACAAACGCTGACAGAAGAAATGCTGTCACTGCTGTAAACTGACATTTGTCATTTCATTTGTCATTTGTGAAAGCATTTGTGGAAAGCATTGTGGAGAGAAAAAATAAACTGTAATTGACATGATTTCTGCCTTTTACAGTCATTTGCTTGCTATGCGACTGTGTGACTTCTTTTCTGTGTGTTTATTTCACAGAAGAGTCAGACTCCCAAATCTGAGTCCAAGAAAGTAACCTTTGGTCTCAAGAACAACAAGACAGCTGGTAAGAAATTGCACACAATATGATATTGGTACAAGATGTATTTAATGTGTGCAATCAAGGGTGGCACAGTGGTGTAGTGGTTAGCAACTGTCGCCTCACAGCAAGAGGGTTCTAGGTTCAGTCCCCGGTTGACACAGGCCCAGGAGTTTGCATGTTCTCCCTGTGCCTGCGTGGGTTCTCTCTGAGGTACTCCAGCTTCCTCCCACCATCCAAAGACATGCAGGTTAGGTTAGGTTAACGTGAGTTTGAGTGGTTGTCTGTCCTTCAATGTCAGCCCTGTGACTGACTGGTGTCCAGTCCAGGGTGTACCCTGTCCCCGCCTCTCGCCCAAGATAGCTGAGATAGGCTCCAGCACCCCTGCGACCCTGTGTGTCAGGATAAGTAGCAGGTATAGAAGATGAATGAATGAATGAATGAATGAACAGCAATCAGTTAATCAAATGCTGTGAGAAAAAGCAGCGATGGGGTGGTTGGATACTTTTGAAATCTAGTTTACTTGGTATCTTCAACATTACCAACCCTAACTTTAAGTAAATCTCTTAAATGTTGTTGATTTTGTAATAGCATTGCTTGTACCCTTTGTTTTTCATTGTCACGGTACAGAATTTAGGAAGACTGATCGCAGCCTGCTGGTGAGTCCAGCTGGATCGTCACGAGTGGCCTTTGACCCAAAGCAGAAACCCAAGTTCGGGGTCTTAAAGTCTCTGCCCACACCACGTTCAGCCAGCCTCACAACAACACCCAGCAGCTACAGAAAGACCAGCTTGAGTACTCCAAAGAGCACGCCTAAACAACGACCCTCTGCAGCAGACTTCTTCTAATGTCCCACACGGACAGCCTGTAGATAAAGCTGTAATGCTCTCTGTGAACTCTTCAATAGAATGATTTAAAACTCATCTTGTTTTAGAGAGATATATAGAAGTATTTTTGTTTATCTGATATTAATGTTGCTTTTTGCATATTTGAGTGACTCAACATTTCAATAAAGTTACTCATTCCAGTTTTTCCAATTTTATGAAGATTTCAGGTTTTGTGCGATTGAGTTTGATTAAACTTTTGTTGAACTTTTGTTGAATACAGAGCTACTTGTAGCCCAGATTTCTGTTTTATTACTAGACATGAACAGAGTATTTCTACTGTTCCTGTGCACTGTGATTGTGACAAGTAATTATATCATGAGTAAGTGACTGAAAATGTGATAACTTCACATAGTAGTAAAAATCTGTCTAGCAGTGATTTGCATGAGCACATGTTCAGAAAAAAGCAACAGCAAAAAAAAATGTGCTGCTTGAGTCAGTGTGTAATGCTGTAATCTATTCATTTAATATACAAGCACACTTTCCGGTGGTATGGTGGTGCTGAGTACATTTTATTTTCATTCAGGTGCTCTCATGGGCATAAAGCACACTGAAGCAGCTGAAAAAGAAATATAAAAACACAGTTCAAAAGCATGTTTTGCTCAGGCGTATAGGCCCCTATTGTACCTCACTTTGGTTTAAATCATTTGACATATTACACAAATATTGTAAATATCATTCAGTGCAAAATAAAAAGTCTGAGGTCACAGCAGAATGTCATTAAAAGAATATGATTTAAAATATCCTGTGAGACAAGATAAGCGGTACAGAAAATGGATGGATGTCTTTAAAATATTGTCATTAACCGAATAAATTCCACATCAGTCTCAACTTCCACTTTAACTTTATAGTGTATCAGAAGAAATTCTTCCAGCAGGTAAAATATGAAACATGAGAGACATGAGACACAGGGATTAAATACAGGAATAGGCTAACACCAAGTGAGATACATGAGAAACACCTGCAACATGTGGAATTCCTCTTTAATGGTGCTCAGAGGTTTCTGCCAAGAGAACACTACTGTGCAGCAAGTAGTGCAAGAGACACTTTTCTTACTGATTGTTTTCATGATAAGTTCTGTGTCACCAGTGTTATACGTCTCTGTCCGTAGTGTGGAATATTAGAGATGTTGTTCAGATAAATGATGGAGTGGTAAAAAATGGATCTGTTTGATAAGGGAGTCATCAGGTGATGATAGCACATTTAGTCAGGGTCTAAAATTCTCTGCAGACATGAGACTGAATGAATGATCAGATAAGATGAGGAAATGAAAGCTTGTGTCCAACAGCTGTTTCAGGCTCAACAGGAAAGAGGAGACAGAGATAGGTTACCATGGTAACTAACCCTGACTTTACTCTCTTTGTGGAAAAGACAACCAAGAGTTTCCCTCATCTCAGGGTGACTGAACTCAGAGTTTTCATTAAACCTGCTTTCTGGAACAGACCCCTGATCCTGTGGTTTGTGAGTATGAAGCATTATGCTCATTGTTTAGCCTACCAGTGAAGAACTTACTGATAACTTCAACAGTTGAGACTGAATTAATTAATTGGCTATTGATTTCCCCTTTATTAAAGGTGGTGCCTGAGCTGTGGTGGTTAGTGCTATCTGTTGTGTGCTGTTGTGTGTTTGGGCAGTAGACTTTGTGCAATAATCTGGTTGTGCAATATCCTCCTACACTCATCCATGCAATAAGCAGCATTTATATTTAAGATAAGATAAGATCCTTTATTGATCCCATGGTGGGGAAATTTCACTGTTTCACATTTATCCTTATTTATTGCATATATTATTGCATATATCGGATTTATTGTTGCTCGCATTCTTCAGCTTCAGTCCTCCACTCAGACTGCTTCTGCGCACTTGTGAAAATTCTGCTCTCAAATTTCTGCTCTACTCTTGGATTTTTTTGTGTGATAGAAGAATGGAAGAATGCCAGCTTCAGTGCTGACCAATCTAATGATCCCCGCTGGTGGTTACTCTGTACCCGGGTTCCTCCACTCCCATCCTCTATGGCTGTTATATGTACTGTGCTTGCTTTTTTACAGTACTTACAGACTCGTGGATGGTTGGAAAGGATGGATCACCAAAGGCAAGAAACTCAAGGAAGTTTTTCTTTTGATTATTTTATTCTGTTTTAACAGTGCTATTGTTAGAACCAGCTTTTTTTCTGATATTGTTTCTGTTTTAGCAAGCTTTGTATGCTGTCAAGGGCATTGTAAATCAACTGTATCAGCTTAAGGGTATTGACCCACAGAACAGTTATTTGTTTCCTAATGCTAGTGTTAACATTAGGTAAAATCGAGGTGCAAGCATGGATTGTATTTGTCAGTGGAGACATTTACATGTTAAAAACTGTGTAACACATATATTAACACAGGGATTATGACTGGACACTGTGACTGGTGTTATATGTTCATCATGTCTCAAAATCTGACAATTTCCCTCACAGGATCAGGATCCATCCATCCATCCATCCATCCATCCATCCATCCATCCATCGTAACTGAAGTTATGTTTGATCATGCTGAATCCCATACAACGCAAACTTTAGTGTTCTCCTATTCTCTTATTTAATCTATTCTGAGTGCCTGCCTTTCTGTGAGAAATCACACCTGGAACCCAACTTGCCCAGACTCTCTTCCTCCTCCACTTCTTTCCCCCCTTGTCATTACATTGGCAACCCAGACACTGTAGTGCAACCAGCCAGAATCCAGCTTACCTGTCGGCCGTCTGTAACAGATGTGTATTAGCCAATGTTAATCTTTCCTTTGTTCTTCCCTACCGGAGAAGGAGGATCAAGCCGAGGTTTAATTAAAAAGAACATTTTCCCATCATGGTGCACATTTGAAACCAACCTTTGTCTTGTGTACCATGCTCTGAGCATTATTAAAGTGTGAAAGTGCTGTAAGAGATTTTTGTCTTGTTCCTCGTTGTCAGAGTTGAATTGCAAAATTCCCTGGGCGAGAAGAGGCAGTTTGTGAGGACAGTGAAAGAAAGACTGTATGATATGGCATCTCACTGAAGAAGGATACAGCACTGAAGACTATAGAAGATCCTGAAGAAGGTCCTCTTCATGACATTTAGGTGTTGATAAAGTAAATAATGAATAATATCAATGAATGCTGTGTCTGAGAGACAAATCAAGACAAAACTAATCAATGTCCTCAGCTCTCACATTGACAGAAGGAACTGGATCTCCTCCCTGCCTCAGCCGCACATCAGAGACCTTGGAACCAACAGCCTGCTAACCCGCACTGGGACATCCAGGAGCAGTTGGCTGCAGCAGAACACACCGTGTCAGGCGCAGGGTCCGCTCCACACACAAATCACCAGTCTGCAGGCAAGACCGCCACAGCACCCATCACACAAGATGATCTTGGGCCGAACAAATTCAGAGCCCGAGACATCCACAATCTCTCAATGACTGAGGTGCCTAATCAGAGAGTAGACAGAGATGCAGTAATCATGTCATGCGAAAAAATTAGGACACCCCATTAAATAGTCAACGCTTTATTAAAAAATGTTCACATAACAATGTCCAATCTTGTTTTTATTTATTTCTGGAAAAGAAAGTGATTTAATTGTAATTAAACAACATAAATTAACATATTTTTACTCATCAAACAAAAGATATGAACAACAATGCGTGTATTTTAATGGAGGAAAAAAATTAGGACACCCCCACATTTTTTCCCACTTAAAATGGCTATAATCACATACAAGGTGTATCAGATCAGGTGTACATGATCAGAACATCGTTACCCAGCATTTTGGAGGAGGCTTGTCCTATTTAAACCTCAGACATTTAGTTTGGTGTGCCCCTGTCTGTTGAAGTGAGAGTGAGCACCATGGTGAGATCCAAAGAGCTGTCTGACGGTCCCTCAGAAAAAAGATTGTGGTTGCTTAGCTTATGAGTCTGGTAAGGGATTTAAAAAGATCAAAAGAATCTGACATCAGCCATTCCACCATCCAGAAAATTGTTTACAAGTGGAGGACATTCAAAACAACTGTCACCATGCCCAGGTCTGGCCGTCCAAGCAAGAGCAGACCGCAAGATGCTAAAAGAAGTCATCAAAAGTCCTAAAATATCATCACGGGACCTACAGCAGGCTCTCGCTACTGTCGATGTGAAAGTGCATGACTCTACTATCAGAAAGAGACTACACAAGTTTGACTTTCATGGGAGGTGTGCAAGGAGGAAACCTTTGCTCTCTAAAAAGAACATTAAGGCCAGGCCAGACTGAAGTTTGCCAGAGAGAGAACATAGACAAAGACCAGGTCTTCTGGAATAATGTTCTCTTTGGACAGATGAGTCTAAAGTTGAATTATTTGGAACAGAACAGACATGTTTGGCGTAAACCAAATACAGCATTCCAGGGAAAGAACCTCATACCAACTGTGAAGCATGGAGGTGGAAGTGTCATGGTTTGGGGATGCTTTGCTGCAGCAGGACCTGGCCAGCTCACCATCATAGAATCCACCATGAATTCTACTGTGTATCAGAGGGTGCTTGAAGAACATGTGAAACCATCTGTGAAAAAAATTTAAGCTGAAGCGGAACTGGACACTGTAACATGACAATGACCCAAAACATACCAGTAAATCCACCAAGGACTGGCTGAAAACTAAGAAGTGGAGAGTCCTGGAACGGCCCAAAGTCAAAGCCCGGATCTTAATCCTATTGAGATGCTGTGGGGTGACTTGAAACGGGCTGTGCATGCAAGAAACCCCTCAAACATCTCACAGCTGAAAAGAATTCTGCATTGAGGAGTGGGACAAACTTTCCTCAGATCGATGTCAGAGACTGGTAGATGGCTACAAGAAGTGTCTCACTGAAGTTGTTTCAGCCAAAGGGGGTAACACTAGTTATTAGGGGATAGGGTGTCCTAATTTTTTAATTTTTCAATTAAATCACTTTCTTTTCCATAAATAAATAAAAACAAGATTGTACATTGTTATGTGAACATTTTTTAATAAAGTGTTGACTATTTAATAGGGGTGTCCTAATTTTTTCACATGACTATATGTGAGAATTCACATATTTGTAAATCTGATTCTGAAGGAGTCAGTGCCTCACCAGCCATTACCCTCACCACATGTCACTGGTTCTTACCTATCTGAGAGACTCACCAATAACACTGGACAGGTTGGGATGTGCTGATGTTTTAAGAACCTGCCTGATACCTGCAAGATATCACACAGCACATAATTTATCCAGTCTGCTCTGAAATGATAAATACATTTAACTAAAGATATATCCCCCACATATATATATCCTCGTATGTCCTTCAGTGATTTTCACTGAATTATTTGAACATTTCATATTGTAAAACCAGTTGCCCAAACATTAATCTTGTGAGATGTGAACACTGCTGACCAACAAACAAGATGGAATAAATATTTTCGACATGAAAAGTAATTTACAGTATTATCTGTTCAGTAAAACAACGAGCACAGAGAAACAGTCCTGAATAATGTTAAAAAAGCAGTAAATCACATCTGAGAACATTTAGCTGTGAGAGCACAGGCACACATCAATATTGGAACAAAAACCAAACTGATGTGACTGTCTGGAAACTAAAAAATAAAAATATATATACAAAAATATATTTAACAAATAAAACAAATAAAATAAAACAAAGCTAACCATTAACCTTCGCATGGTGAACGAGCTAATGTTAGCTCAGTTTCAACATCACAGTAACATGAGATCCACTACAAGTGATGGCAAATGGCTGTAATGGTTTTGAGATAGGATTTTCCCACAGTTACCACCGTCAGTGCAGCTTTTTTCCCCCAAGCTTTCTGGATGTTTGAATATGTATAACTGTTTTGCAAACATTTCTACATGTAATAAAAACCTTCATTCTATACTGAGATTGATCAAATGATGATGTGATAATGTTATTAAGCTGCAGTGTTATATATTATTTCATTGTTTTTAACATTTATAGCATTTTAGCATTTTAGCTTTTTGGGGCATTTGAAATGAGATGACTGAAACATGGATGAAAATGACTATCTAGTTGTAAAGAGGGGATATCATGTCCTCCATATACCACCTGTTCCAAAGTTCCACACGTAAGACGTGAGGATACCTGAGTTAACTCCATGGGCCGATGAAGACCATGAGATGTGGTTGAAAGCTGTAAGTGATGATAATACAAACAGACAGGACAATCCCAAGAGCAGTCTTTATCCAAACAAGACAAGCATAACCAAGTAATTATCATCTTTCCTTCTTTTAAAATCACATTACGGACTGTTGGCAAATGGGAAAAAAATATGCTCCAAAATCAATCTGCTTACACAACAGCAGAAAGACATGGGTGTTTGAGATTTAAGTAAAAAGCTTGAGTTTGTAATTTCATCATCTGATCATGATCTCTCATCATGTTTTCGTATCATACAAGCAAAAGTCACTATCAAACAGGCAGACTGCCATCTCTCTCTCTCCCTCTCATCCACACACACCAGCAGTAGTCTGCACATAGATGTTACACAGATCTCTCGTAGCAGCCTGTGTGTGCCTCTGCTCTGTCTTTTAGGATGTTGAATGGAAATGTGGATCTGTGAAGACACTGCAGCACTGTTTAGGATTCTGCTTTCATCCAGATATCATTTGCAATATCTGAAAGATGTCTGTTTAAGTTTACTTCTTCCTTTTGAGATTTTAATTCCAGCAAATGGAAATAATTCAATGTGTTGTGAAAAAATGAGGTATGCTACATGGTTAAGTTTACTGCAAATTTATTCTACATTGTGTTATATTCCACACCGAGGCTTTGTTCATTTTGAGCTTTTACTGCTTCATACATATTCCTGTGCTCTCCAGTACAGTTCATTGTTTGTAACATTTCCATCATCATAACGCGGATCTTCCTTAAATATCAGTGTGGATAAATGGATAAACGTCTCCGCGCTCTGCAGAGAGCGAGCGTTAACAGTGCTGTAGCTCATAGCGATGTCTGACTCTTGAGTTGTATCACTGCTTTGTAACAGCTTTGTTCAGATCCATCTGTGGTGGCTCATGGCTTGTACAGGCTGCGCACAGTGAAAGTGATGTATATGAAAAAGATGCTTCTGTGTGGAAGGTGCGGGATGGGTTATGGGGGGGCATGGGTAGGGGACTGCATCTGTTTATGAGTCTTGGCTTGTGGCTTGTGGATAAAAACTGTCCTTCAGCCTGGAGGTCCTGCTCCTCACACTCCTGTACATCCTGCCTACCAGAAGACTGTGTGTGAAGAGTGTGTGCTGGGGGTGAGAGCGGTCTCTGATCATGGTGCAGGTAAGACATGGCAATAAAACAAAGACATGGCAAAATCACAGAGCGTGCAAACAGATATGGTAATAGTGCCAATAGTGCCTACAGACTGGTTAAATTGGTTAAAGTGGTTAATGTGAATACTCTTATGTCCTGTAAAGTGCATGTTACTGCCAAGAGCCCCGGTCCTCCCTGTTCTCTCCAGTCTTGCAGGTTCCTCACTGATTCTGGTTGTGGTCCATCTGTCTGAGGTTCACTGGCCTGGTGGGGACATGATCTGTGTCTGTGTTGTGGAGAGAGAGGTCGAGTGGCTCAGAGCTCCATATGAGGACATCTAGAGATGCACCTGGACTCATGGACTCCTTTCCATTACCTGTGATACCTTCACACATGGACTAAACCCATGAACTCAGTATAGCTACAGTTTATTACGACCCATGTTTAACTTCATATATGATTGATGATCTTCTCTGTACATGTGGCATCTATTGCACGTCTGTCCGTCCCAGGGAGAGGGATCCCTCATCTGTGGCTCTTCCTCAGGTTTCTTCTTTTTATCCCATAAAGGGTTTTTTGAAGTTTTTCCTGACCCAGGTTTGAGGGTCTAAGGACAGAGGGTGTCACAACTGTACAGATTGTAAAGCCCTCCAAAGGCAAACAATGTTTGTGATTTTGGGCTTTAAATAAATAAATTAGATTTTTTTTTATTTGCTCTCGTGTGGTCTGCAGTGGTACATGTCCTGCAGACAGGGTAGGGAGAGAGTAGGAATGAGCTGCAGGCCCTGCCACATACACCTGGTGTCGGTGGAGTAGTAGCCCTCCAGCATCTGTTGGTATAGCTGTTTGGCTTCTTTGCTTGTTTTCCCCAGCTTATATTTTGAGGATATGTACTCCATCTCGTCACCTGATCTAAATGCCACAGAGCGGGCATGCAGCATGTGCCTGACCTGACTGTTCATCCAGGGTTTCTGGTTTGGGTATTTGATGATTTGTGAAGTGGGTACGTACGTATATGTTGTCAGTGCAGGTACTGATGTAGCCAGTTACGTACTCTGCATACAGTTCTGTGTTTATGGAAGAGTCCCCTTGTGTGGCTGCAGTCTGTCTGCGCAAAGCAGTCCTGCAGGATGCACTGAATTCCCTCGGCAGATAAAACACGCTGCATTTCAGCAGCAGCAGCTCTGCATCCGGTGTACAGCATTTGTGCACAATCTGTAAATCTCCACACCACGCGTTGTTTCACTTTTATCAGGCTGCCTGAACAAGTCGTTAAAGACTCTACAGCTGGTCCAGAATGCCGCTGCTCGGGTGCTGACTAGAACCAGGAAAAGAGACCATATTACTCCAGTATTGGCTTCTCTGCTGCATTGGCTCCCTGTAAAATTTAGAGTGGATTTTAAAATCCTACTACTCCTCACATATAACGGCTCTGCATGGTCTGGCACCATCATATATCTTAATGAATTATTATTGATAACTCCTTATCATCCAACTAGAGAGTGCTGCTGCGCTCTCCCAAAACGCAGGCTTACTTGTAGTTCCCAGGGTTTCCAGAAGTAATCTAGGGGGCAGAGCCTTCAGCTATCAGGCCCCTGTTCTCTGGAACCAGCTCCCAGTCTGGGTCAGAGAGGCAGGACACAGTGTCAGTGTTTAAGAATAGACTTAAAACCTTCCTTTTGATAAAGCTTAAAGTTTTTATAGTTAGGGTGGGCACATGGCTTGCCCTTAGTTATGCTGCTATATAGGCTTAGACTGCCGGGGGGCTCCCAAATGATGCATGGAGCACCTCTCCCTCTTCCTCTGCTTCTCTGCTTCCTCTTCCTCTGCTTCCTCTACTCTTATTATGGTAGTAGTGCAAACTGGAGTCAGCTTATAAACTGGTATAAAGTGGCTAAAGTGGTTAAACTGGTTAAAGTAGTTGAAAGTGTTAAAGTGGTTAATGTTAATACTCTTATGTCCTGTAAAGTGCATGTACTCAGTTTATCAACAATTTATTACGACCCATGTATTATTCCATATATGATTGATGATGATGTTCTCTGTACATGTGACATCTATTGCACGTCTGTCTGTCACCAGGGAGAGGGATCCCTCATCTGTGGCTCTTCCTCAGGTTTCTTCTTTTTCCCATAAAGGGTTTTTTGAAGTTTTTCCTGACTCGGTTTGAGGGTCTAAGGACAGAGGGTGTCACAACTGTACAGATTGTAAAGCCCTCCGAAGGCAAACAATGTTTGTGATTTTGGGCTCTAAATAAATAAATTTGAATTTGAAATTTGTTGAGTTAGTGTTAGTTTTCAAACACTGAGTTTCCACAAATGAATATAACTTTCCAAGGTATAATTTGTGCCTTTATCTGGTATGTGGTAGTCTTTTGTCATAGTTTATTTGTTCATCCTTGTACTCATTGCATTTGTTTATGGTTGCATTTATGTATTTATTTGAATGTCACTGTAAGTTGTGTGTAGCTAGTAGTTTAGTAAATATTTATTCATAAATAAGTTGATTATGTGGTTTGTGTGTATTAAATATTGTGGTCAATGTTTATGAGTGAAGAACTCCAAAGCAACCTCTAGGTTGAGACACTGCATGCAAAAGAATTACGGACAAGGCGGACTCACCACGCAGTTGCGGTGCCACACATGAGAGCCCTGTGACGCAGTCACTCCCCCCACATGAATGATCAGCCACGCTGCGGTGAGGAGGACAGTTTGGAGATCAACGCTAGCCACAGTGGCCTTGGGGCTGTCCTTTCACAGGAGACAGCGGTATGAGACCAGTGGCAAGCAGAGGCCTTCGGCCTACATAGCGCAACATGTCAAACTACAGTTCCATGAAGTTGGAATTTCTTGCGCTCAAGGGGGCAATGACCATAAAGTTTTGGGAATATTTGTCGGGGCAAAAGTGCATTGTATATACTGACAACAACCCGCTGAGTTATATCCATTCTGCCAAGCTAGGGGCCACAGAGCACCACTGGGCTGCACAACTTGCCGCCTTTGACTTTTCAATGTGACAAATAAGGAGTCCACATGTTGTGCGCATGAATGGATGAGGAGATGGCAGCGCATCTTACCTGTTTCAAGATGTTTCTTGACACAAAGGCCACCACGTCAATTAAGCCATGCTGTCACACCAGCTGCAGCCACCACTGAAAGGCCACAAGTAGAAGGAAAACCATTTTAGAGCAGTACCAGTAATACTGACCCAGTTTTGTAGTCTGTCAATGAAAATATCATGGTCAATGGTGTCAAAGGCAGCAGGTAAATCCAGCAAGACTAAAATGCAGTGTTCACCTTTATCGGCATGCATAAGAATGTCATTTCTGACTTTTAGCAGTGCAGTCTCTGTACTGTGTTTCTGACGGAAGCCGGATTGGGAATTTATCAAAGATGTTGTGTCCTTCCACCACCTGGAGAAGTTGATGGGTCACAACCTTTTCCAGGATTTTAGAGATAAATGGGAGTTTGGAAATAGGCCTATTAATTAGCTAGGACTGTTGCATCTAGGGAGGATCTTTTGAGGAGGGGAAAAACCCTGGCAATCTTGAAATGATCTGGTATGCAGCCAGAGGAGAGGGACTGATTCACAATAGACAGAAGGTAGGGGGAAATGACTGGCAGGATGTCTTTAAGAAATTTAGTAGTAGGGATTATGACACACCAGGGCAGGATGAAGGGCGCATATAGGAAATTGTGTCTAAGAGATCTTGCATGGCAACCGGGGTGAATTCAGACAGCACAACAGGGCAAGAGTGGCTTCATTGATGTAGTGAGCTCCAAAGTTAAAATCTGATCTAAGATTGTTGATCTTGTCCACAAACAAATCTAAGAACTTGTTACAGTCAGCAGGGGAGGTGGCAGGAAAACCAGAGTGAGCAGGATTCAGGAGCTGGCTAATAGTGTTGAAGAGAAATTTAGGGTTATGCTTGTTATTATTGATCAGGCCAGAAAAATAAGCAGCTCTCGCATCCTTCAATAAGATTGTTGAGTGTAGTTAATAGTTCCTTCATGTGAAGGTAGTGCACATGTGGAGGTTAGATTTCCTCCATCGATGCTCAGCTCCTCTCTAAAATGTTGTTTGTGGCATCGAATAGAGTCATTAATCCAGGGGGACACATTGCTTGGGGCGACAGAATCAATCGTTGATGTTGGAAGATGTGGGAACTAATCTGGACATGTCAGAAAAAAGAGCTGAGAATCTGGTTACCAAGCTCTCATTAAAGATGCAAGACTGTAAGGTTCGTTTCTGAAAGGCCACCACCGAATGAAAAACTGTGTAAAAAGTTAATTAATTTGTGATCGGAAATTAAGTCACACATAAACAGGGAGTTCAGAGTCAGGCCAAGAGTAAAAATGAAGTCAAGAGTGTGCCCCCTGTTGTGTGTGGGGCCTGAAACATGTTGCACAAAGTTAAATTATGTAGCTGTCTTTAGAAACTCTGAAGCTAAGGAATTTGAGGGATTGTCAATCCATCCATCAATCCATCTTCAACCGCTTGATCCGGGACCGGGTCGCGGAGGCAGCAGTCTGAGCAAAGATGCCCAGACTTCCCTCACCCCAGACACTTCCTCCAGCTCTTCCGGGGGGACCCTGAGGCATGTTCCCAGGCCAGCCGAGAGACATAGTCTCTCCAAGCGTGTCCTGGGTCTTCCCCGAGGCCTCCTCCCGGTGGGACATGCCTGGAACACCTCCCTAGGGAGGCGTCCAGGGGGCATCCAAACAGATGCCCAAGCCACCTCAGCTGACTCCTCTCAATGTGAAGGAGCAGCGGCTCCTACTCCGAGCTCCTCCCGAGTGACCCCCAGAGCTTCTCACCCTATCTCTAAGGGAGCGCCCAGCCACCCCATGCGGAGGAAACTCATTTCGGCCGCTTGTATCCATGCGATCTTGTCCTTTCGGTCATTACCTAAAGTTCATGACCATAGGTGAGGTGGGAGCGTAGATTGACCGGTAAATCGAGAGCTTCGCCTGTCGACTCAGCTCCTTCTTCACCACATTAACGGTCCGGTACACCCGACCGCATAACTTCTGCGGACGCTGCACCAATCCACCTGTCAATCTCACGCTCCATCTTTCCCTCACTCGTGAACAAGACCCCGAGATAGATACTTGAACTCCTCCACTTGAAGCAGGACCTCTCCACCCACCTGAAGAGGGCACGCCACCCTTTTCCGGTCAGGCAATCGAGAACCATGGCCTCGGATTTTTTGGAGGTGCTGATTCTCATCCCAGCCGCTTCACACTCGGCTGCAAACCGCTCCAGTACATGCTGAAGGTCCTGGCCTGATGAAGCCATCATTACAACATCATCTGCAAAAAGCAGAGATGAAATCCTGTGGTTCCCAAACCTGGACTCCCTCCGGCCCCTGGCTACGCCTAGAAATCCTGTCCATAAAGATTATGAACAGGACTGGTGACAAAGGGCAAACCCTGCCGGAGTCCAACATGCACTGGGAACAGGTCTGACTTACTGCCGGCAATGCGAACCAAGCTCCTGCTCGTCCTGGTCGTACAGAGACCGAACAGCCCTTAACAAAGGCCCCCGGACCCCATACCCCATACTCGCATGGAGCACCCCTCCCCACAGAATACCACGAGGGACACGGTCGAATGCCTTCTCCAGATCCACAAAGCACATGTGGACTGGTTGGGCAAACTCCCATAAACCCTCAAGCACCCTGTGGAGGGTATAGAGCTGGTCCAGTGTTCCACGACCGGGACGAAAACCGCATTGTTCCTCCTGAATCCGAGGGTTCGACTATCGGCCGAATTCTCCTCTCCAGTACCCTGGCTGGCGTAGACCTTCCCGGGGAGGCTGAGAAGTGTGATCCCCCTGTAGTTAGAACACACACTCTCCGGTCCCCCTTTCTTAAAAAGAGGGACCACCACCCCAGTTTGCCACTCCAGAGGCACTGTCCCCAACCTCCATGCAATGCTGCAGAGGCGTGTCAGCCAAGACAGCCCCACAACATCCAGAGACTTGAGGTACTCAGGGCGGATCTCATCCACCCCCGGCACCTTGCCACTGCAAGGAGCTTGCGAGCTTTAACTACCTCAGTGACTTCGGCTTGGGTGATGGATGGACGAGTCCACCTCAGAGTCCCCAGCCTCCGCTTCCTCATTGGAAGGCAAGTCGGTGGGATTGAGGAGATCCTCGAAGTATTTCTTCCACCGTCCTGACAATGTCCCCAGTCAGGTCAACAGCTCCCCACCCTTTTGCACTGTAAACAGTGTTGGCAGAGTACTGCTTCCCCCTTCTGAGGCGCCGGACGGTTTGCCAGAATCTCTTCGAGGCCGACCGATAGTCCTCCTCCATGGCCTCACTGAACTCCTCCCAGACCCGAGTTTTTGCCTCCAAGACCGTCCGGGCTGCTGGCTTGCTTGGCCTGCCGGTACCTGTCAACACTGCGTCAAGGAGTCCCACAGGCCAACATGGTCTGATAGGACTCCTTCTTCAGCCTGACAGCATCCCTTACTTCCGGTGTCCACCACCGGGTTCGGGGTTGCCGCCACGACAGGCACCAGAGACCTTGCGTCCACAACTTCGAACTGCCGCGTCGACAATGGAGGCAGAGAACATGGTCCACTCGGACTCAATGTCCCCAGCCTCCCTCGGGATCTGTGAGAAGCTCTTCCGGAGGTAGGGAGTTGAAGACCTCCCTGACAGAGGGCTCGGCCAGACGTTCCCAACAGACCCTTCACAATATGTTTGGGTCTGCCAGGTCTGTCCAACTTCCTCCTCTGCCAGCGGATCCAACTCACCACCAGGTGGTGATCGACTTGTTGACAGCTCAGCCCCTCTCTTTACCCGAGTGTCCAAGACATACAGGCCGGCGGAAGATCAGATGAAATGACAACAAAGTCGATCATCGACTTCTCCGGTCCTAGGGTGTCCTGGTGCCACGTGCACTGATGGACACACTTATGCTCGAACACACAGTGTTTGTTATGCATGGACAAACTGTGACGAGCACAGAAGTCCAATAACAGAACACCGCTCAGGGTTCAGATCGGGGAGGCCGTTCCTCCCGTTCCTCCCGATCACGCCCCTCCAGGTATCACTGTTGTTGCCCACGTGAGCGTTGAAGTCCCCCAGTAGAACAATGGAGTTCCCAGTCAGCCGGAGCACTAGGCACTATCAAGTACCTCCTCTCAGGGACTCCAAGAAGGCTTGGTACAGTACTCTGTACTGCTGTTCGGCCCGTGTAGGCACAAACAACAGCAAGAGACTTATCCCCAACCCGAAGGCGCGCAGGGAAGTGACCCTCTTCACACTTCGGGGTGAACTTCAACACATGGCGGCTGAGCTGGGGACAAGCCCACACCAGCTCGCCACGCCACTCACCCTGGGCAACTCCAGAGTAGTGGAGGGTCCAGCCCCTCTCAAGGAGCTGGGTTCCAGAGCCCAAGCCATGCTATGCATGGAGGTGAGCCCGACTATCTCTAGCCGGTACCTCTCAACCTCCTGCACAGAGCTCAGGCTCCTTCCCCCCCAGCGAGGTGACATTCCAATGTCCCTATTGCCAGAGTTTTGGTCCAGGGATTGGGTTGTCGAGGCCCCCCGCCACGACTGCTACCTAAACCACATTGCACCGGCCCCTCATGGACCTTCCTGAGGGTGGTGAGCCTACTGGAAGGCGGGCCCATGTCGCCATTTCAGGCTGAGCCCGGCCGGGTGCTGTGGGCAAAGACCCGGCCACCAGGCGCTTGCCTGCCTGAGCCCCTGCCCCAGCCCCAGGCCTGGCTCCAGGGTGGGGCTCCCGGTAATGGGTGGGGACCCGGTAATCCAGGGCGACGTAACGGTCCTTGTTGGTTTACTGTTCATGATGGGCTTGTTAACCGCTCTTAGTCTGGCCCGTCACCTAGGACCTGTTTGCCACCATGGGAGACCCTACCAGGGGCTTAATGTCCCCCATGACAACATAGCTCCTAGGATCATTTGGGCACACAAACCCCTCCACCACAGTAAGGTGGCGGTTCAAGGAGGGGATGAAAGTTAAAGTCACCCACAATAAAGATCTTATCAAATATGAGCGCAACAGATGAAAGCAGAGTGGAAAACTCATTCAGAAAATAAGATCAAAGTTTTGGAGGACCGGTAGATGACAATACAACACACTGGGGTTGTACACTCAATTTTAAAGGTTAGTAACTCAAAACTATTTAAAGTTCCAATAGTAAACAGGGCACATTTAAGGTAGCTTTTTATAAACCACTGCCACATGAGTCATGGGACATCTACAGTTATTTAAATAAATAGCACTTCACCCTTGCATCTTATACGTTTCTATAACAGCTAGAATAATGAACTGTAGAAAACAGTTTTGGTTTATTTTGGCTTCTGAAGACATCTTACAAATGTCTATCTTACCTTGGATTCCCACTAATTCTCTTCTCCCAGTCTTACTCCATAACATATCGATGTACCTATGTCATGCACGAAGGGCATGAAGGCAAACCAAAGAGGATCAGGAGGAGGCTGTATCGATTTCAGCTGAGGAGAGATACTTCCAGTTTTCCTCACTAACACATTGTTAAACTTTATTTAAATTGCAAATATCTGAACTTTAAAACTGCAGTCAGTAAGCTTGAACAGTCCTCTCGTTGCCTGAACATTTGAACCAGTATGACCTTAATGCCCCTCCTCCTCCCTCTCTGCCCCCCCCCCCATCACAGAGGTCTAATGAGAGTGCGCACGACCAGGTGGTCAGCACAGAAGATACACAGGTAAGAAACATGAGTCAAACTCTGTACAGATAGAATGGTGAAGAGGACAAAGAAGGCCTGGGCATCTGACAGAGCAGGTGGGGACAGAGGGGGGGTCCACTGGGCCAAACACCTCACCTCAGCACTGAGCACATTTCTAAATAGTTGAGAGCTGTGCAATACTGTACAAAGATTTTTTTATATAGCTTCAAAAATGTGTATTTAAATGTTAATGTAATGTAATTATTTATTATCCAATGAAGTGTCTTTTCTACAGTGCCTTGTTTCTAATTGCATAAGTGTAAAAACTAATATACCACTTTGCCATATTATGCTGTATTATTGATGTAACTTTTGTAAATTTAACCTTTCGAACAACTCAAATCACAGGATCACCACTAGACATACAATGTCTCAAAAGTAATGTCTAAGAAGCCTGTAAAAAAGTAATAACACTTCAGAAATACCGTTAAGCTTTAACATAAATATAAAAGAAAAGGTAAGTTAACGCATAAGTAAGTTAAAAATGCACATTATTTATGGTCAACATAAACTTTGATTTGTTATGAAGACCGCGTTCTTTATTCTTCAAAGTGGAATAACAAGCCTCAGACCTGTGGAAAGAGCAGAAACAATCAGATGTGTGATCAGACAGTTTCATTTATGAATAAAGACATCTTGGAAGGACACTCATTTGTTTTAAGATAATCCAAATTAAGATGAGGCCTGGTTTGTTTTTAAATTCATCAGTGTGCCTTCTACAGCTTTGAGTAACAATTATGAAGGAAGTAAAAAAAAATCAACTTAAAAAATAAAATACACACTTTAAACATTTTTTAAACATTTGTGCAACACACATATGGATTCAACCACATAACAGAGGTGCAACTCTTCACTGGCCTCATGATTCAATAATGATTCACTTATCTATGATTCAAAAACAAAAATGATTCATTGCTTTCTAAATACTGGGTATGATTATATTACTTGTTGTTGTGGTATCTCCCAACATAGAAAAGTAATGTTGAACAAAGGTTCACTCGCAGTTCAATACAAGTCAGTGTCACTGAATACAGCTGAGTCTGTCTGGAAAAGTACATGTTCCCACCGATCTGAGACACTGTTGATGTTTTAGCTAAAGAACATGCCTGATACCTGCAAGAAAACATCCATCCATCCATCTTCCTCCGCTTATCCGGGACCGGGTCACGGAGGCAGCAGTCTGAGCAGAGATGCCCAGACTTCCCTCACCCCAGACACTTCCTCCAGCTCTTCCGGGGGGATTCAAACAAGTCAAAACAGCCATTACAACTGTGCAGCCTCCTGAAGAAGGCAGACCTTGGTCACAGGCCTGCAGAGAGAGCTGGTCCGGGTGTTGATGTGCACCTGCCGCACAAGTCCTCTTTTTCAATCTGGAACTGCCTCAGTGACCCTCCCGATGACCCAGGAATTCCGAGGACCAGAATCATCCACTATCAACACTATGTCCCCCGGGAAGTTCCTCTTGACCTTTGTCCACCTCTGTCGTTCCTGTAGTTGTGGTAGGTACTCCTTAGTCCACCTTTTCCAAAATAGATCAGACATGTATTGGACCTGCTTCCATCTCCGGCGTGCATAACTGTCCTCCTTGCGAAACAGGACCAGGTGGTAAACAGAGCTTGGCTTTCAGAAGCAGAAGATGGTTAGGTGTCGGTGCTTCCAAGTTGTTTGGGTCTGTGGATTCCTTTGTGAGGGGTCTGCTGTTGAGAATTGACTCCACCTCACAGAGAACTGTGTGGAGTCCCTCCTCGTCCAAGCTTTGTGCTCTCAAAGTGGAGTTAAAAACCTTCCTGATGGAACGAATTAACGTCTCCCATGCTCCACCATGATGTGATCCAGTAGGAAGGTTAAAGGTGTAAAGAGTGTATCATTGACAGAGCTCTCTCCACTGGTAGGATGTCCTGGTCCAGATCCAAATCCTTAACCTCCTTTGCTCTTTCCCCCTCCGGAATTGCTGCTAGCACACAGCGACTGTTGCTGATCCATTTCGTTAAATAGAATCCTCCTTTGGCACAAATCACTCTCAAGTCCCTATACAGGGATATTGCTTCCTGTTCTGAGGCCACAGAAACAAGAAGGTCATCAACATAAAAACTGTGCATGATGGTCTCAAACACCTACTGACTAAAGTATACCAAACTTTGCCATCGCTGCGCTCCAAATCTGTGTCTAGAACTCTCTCTGCATATCCACTTGATATGCGGTCATTCATGAATGCAGTGTAGTCTTTGTGGAATATTGGATCCCTACTAAACCTCCTCTTCAGGTTCAGGTTGCGCTGCTCAGCAATTTTGTGGTTGTTGGGCATACTGACATTTCTGCCCTTCAAAGGCAAGGAAATGCTATAATGGCCCCCAACCAGTTCCACTGTCTTGTCAGCCATTTCAAGAAACCTGCAGTCCTCCCTTGTTGGTACTTCTTCCTGACTGTTTTCAGGAAAGTCAGTCCCTGATGAAACTGCTGATTCCAGAGCTTATCCAGTGTAATGGCCGAGATTCTGTTGATGGTAACTACTGACGAATACCCAGGACTATCACTGCAGTCACCAAGTGGTCCATTTACAGTCCATCCAAGCATTGTCTTCACTGCATACGGCCCTCCACCCATGCTCCTGACAACTTCCAGGGGCTCTAAAGCTTTGGGCACATTTATGCCTATCAAAATCTATCTCTGGCAGGTAGATATGCTTCAGGTGTGGCCATTTCTCCAGGTCTTGCTGTCATGGGATGTTCCTTATGTTGACAGGCATCTTATGCTGTACAAAGATCTTTGGTGCAAGATAACTATCAACAACTTTCTCTTGGCCCATGGTGTGCAAAAGAATCTTTGTTTTCCTCCCAGAGAGATCCAGCTTATCCATCAGACCCATTGCGCAGAAGGATGCCTTACTCCCTGGGTCCAGAAAGGCGTAAGTTTCTACAGCCCCTTGACTTTTAGTTGATTTTATTCTGACTGTTACGATGCTGATCTTACAGTCCTGGTCACCGGCCCCAGTGAAACCATTGGTTTGCACCTCAACTAGAACATTGTCCATTGCTTTGACTGAAGTTGCTCCTGTCCTTTCCTATCTCTGCCCCATTTTCCCTTTGATAGATGTGCAGCATGCTTGGGTGTCGTGAGCCACATATCTTACAAGAGAGACATTTCCTGCACTCTTTGCTAACGTGCCCAGTGCACAAACAGCCAAAGCAGACCAGCAGACTCAATTAGTCGTCAGGAAATTCATCTTCTCACTATGCGTTTTTTTCTCGTTTTCTTCTCATTCGCTGGAGTACAAGACTCCAGCGAATGTCTGCAGTTGTTGCAGTAAAGGCAAGCATTCTGAGGTACCTTTTTCTTTCTTTCTGATGGAGCCAGTCTTTCACGTTTTAACAGTTGTGGCGAAACTACTCCCCCTAACCTTTGAGCGAGGCACAGGTTTTATCCTTCCACTTGTTGGAGCATCCTGTATGTCTCCAAATACGGGGTCCATAGCAATTTTTACTTGACATTGAATAAAGGTTACAATATCCGCAAACGTAGCTCTGCGTTGATGTTTTTCCTGGATGTCACATGCTACTGTGCGCCATTTGCCCCTCAGCTTGTAGGGCAACTTCTTTATCACAGTGAGCATGTTGGCCGGTGTATTCAAGTCACATAGATTATATATGTCCCTCATAGCATTACAACATCCATGCAAAAACAGACTATATGCTTGTAAAGCCTTTGAATCCTCCGACTTAATTGATGGCCATGAGAATATTTTAGTCATGTAAACAGAAGCTATCACATGGTCATTTCAAGTGTTCATGGAGTAAAGCCTTTGCTGTAGCATATCCAGTGCCATCAGTCATGTGTTGACAGCTTCTGACAAGCTGTTGTGGCTGCCCTCTGGTATATTGCTCCAAATAATGCAGGCAGTCTACTGTATTGTCAGCCCTTTGTTCTGTATTCTGTTCAAATGATTGCATAAAGACATGGTACTGCAGAGGATTGCCATCGAATATTTGAATGTCTCTCTTTGGCCATGATGTGAGACTCTTGATGCACCAACATTGATGTGATTTAATTTTGTTTTTCCATTATAGCCATCATGCTCTGCTCACTGCTGAAGTTGCTCCTTTTGTCTTCTTATTTGCTCTTCCTGCTCTTCAAGGGTATGTTTTTCCTTGAGCATTTTTTGCCGAGCAAGTAAGGCGGCCATTTCAGCCTCAGCTCTGAGACGTGCAGAGGCAGTAGATGAAGCCTGAGATCTTGTGCCATGTTTTCTGCTGCTTTGGTTTGATATACTGTCAGATGGTACTATTTCATCCTGGTGATCATTTTGATGATATTGGTGAGACTGAAGCTCATTTCCATAGTCCACATATTCGTGTGCTTCCTTTTCCTGTGGCAAGGCCTCATTTTGCTGAAGTGGCTTACTTGGAGGTCTGCAGGTTACTTTAAGCCACGCTTCAACATCCTTAACAAATCCTTCTTTGTGTTTACAGACCTTTGAAAACTATTCCTTTTGTTTTTCTTGTTTATCAGCAGGAATTAAAGGCATCAGAGAATCATGCAAGACAGTGGCATTGAAGTGCAAGACAGTGGCATAATCTGAAGATTATGTTAATACATCAAGCTGTGATTTGACCAGTAAAACATTTTTCTCATTTTTCATGAGCTCTTTGAGAGACAAAATCGTTTTATTTCATCCACTTTCCTTTTACGCTCCTTTTGAATTGACTCAATTTTATTCACCAGGGCCTTTTCGGTGAGGATTATTTTCCTTTTCTCCTCAGACTTGCCAACAACTGAACTAGTCCTTGTATCACTAATGATCCATGTGCAAAAAATGAACACAATGTGAATTCAATCCAAAGCCAGCAACATCAACAGACACAGCAGTCATATGAAAAGCATGACACTGATATCCAGCGCTGCGCACCGCTCCACACACGAGCCGAACGCGGCCTGACGGGGTTCAAACAACAGTCCAAAACTGCATCAATCTCTGCACTTCACAGACAGGCAACACTCCGAGACAACACGTTAATTTCCACTCAGCAGAAACCCGTTCAAACTCTCTCCATCAAACCAACATAACAGCAGAACATAACAGGTAACATACCGCTGATGATAATGCAATGTTGTCAATGTTGTCGGCTGATGCGCTCCGAGTTCCCTGCCCCGTGTGCGGGCTCAATGATTCAGTTATCCTCCACTGACTCCGCGTTCAAAGCGTGCATGGCTCGTTGGTTCCTTCTGAGACTCCAATCTAAATCCGATTGTCGTGTTTTTTGCTGACAAAAGAACGGCGTCTATCGAAAGAGAGGGAACATATAGTCGCCGAGAGGCTAAGATGGGGAAAACTTTCTTTGCCAGACGCTCTGGCTGTCAATGAATCACCTCTCCGTAATGAAACTTTCCATGTATTTATTTCTAGGTAAAACAAACAGTGAATCCATACAAAGACAATCCTAAAAAGAGCATCCAAATGCGACATGAAAGCGATGTGAAGGCAATGTTCACATCACAGGTTGGAGAAGATAATCTAGTGGTCAGCAAAAAGTAGGACTTCCCCACTCACCCTCTCTGTTCATTCACCCAACCCGCCAGGTGAACAGCTGATGTTAGTACTACCTGCTGACGTCCCACCAACACCACGTGACTCACATCCCCGTATGTGACCAGAATCAATAATACCAGACAATGTAAAACAACAAACAATACCATACCTGGCTCCTACAACTTCTGAGAACATTTAGCTGTGAGAGCACCAACACACATCAATATAAAGACAAACCGATATGACTGTCTGGAAACTTCACCAAGACATTTTTAACAACTTGCACGTTGACTCAGTGCTGCGTGTTCACAAACTTTGATTGACACTGCGTCAGACACTCCTTCTGCTCTGATTGGTTGTTTTGACCCAGGCACTTAATTTCCAAAGTGGCCAACTACTGGCTGAAGCTCTCATTCTCTTGTAATAACGTTATGTCTTGGCACTAACTTTTTAAAGCTAGCAATAACATTGGGTTAAAAATGGAAGAGTAGTAAAGTACAAAATGATATTGTGTCCAGACAACCAAAATTGATGAAATCAAAGAGAGTGTGGATGACCTTCAACACATGGTGAATAAAAGTGCTATTGAGGGCGAGAGAGTATTGAGAGCCCTAAAAAAAAGCCATCAACCATTGCTTTCTGTAGGTATCTGATCTGAAACATGAAAAGACCACACTGAAAATTAAGTGCAATGATTTGTTAATGCCTATTTAAAAACCATACAAGACCTGACAGCCACAGACAAGGACGCTTGGAGCCATCTATGGCCAGCTGTGGATAAAGCAAGAAAGGAGGGCAAGTTTGCCTTCATCCTAGGGAATAAGGCCTTTGTATACAAGCTAATGCTGACTGATGGATTCTGTTCTCTTCTGACTGCTCTCATCTCTCATCTCCCAACGAGTAGGTAACTGTTGTTAAGTGTAAGTCAACCAAGCAGTATTAAATTAATTTGGAAAATTAAATTTGGGTAGGACTTAAATTCAACAAAGATTTTCAATACAAACAAATCAACAACCTCAGAAACAGTTCTACTGAAAAAGTTCTACTTTGCAATGTAGCTCTATACTTATACTCCATAGAACTACATCATCTGACCCTTCAAATCTAACAAAATGACCAGTTCCCTGGGCTTACTGAGGAGCCTTAACACTGGGATGTTACACAAAAATGTGTTTCATTAAATCAGAAAAATCAAAATGCATAAACAACTGTAGTGGCGGTGCTTTCTACTGACACAAATACAGTCTGTGCTATTTCTTGGGGCGGCAGTAGCTCAGTCTGTGGGGACTTGGCTTGGGAACCAGAGGGTCGCTGGTTCAAGTCCCCACGGACCAGTCTACATGGAGGTGGACTGGTAGCTGGAGAGGTGCCAGTTCACCTCCTGAGCACTGCCGAGGTGCCCTTGAGCAAGGCACCGGCACCCCCAACCCCAAAACTTGCTCAGGGGGGGTACGCTCATGCTCGGCGCGCTCACGGTGCAGCCCCCTCATTCTGGCATCTCTCCGCCAGCTTGCGTGTGTGTGTGTGATCCCTATGTATATGTAAAAAAAATGTCTGTTTGCCTCACACTTTTCCTCGCGTTATCTCTGCCTCAGCTTGGAGACTCCACTGGGGCACAGTGCCATCTATTGGCGTTTGTGTGAACTTTCAATTTTCCACTAGGCTACATATATATAAAATCACTGTACCTAGTCTTTAATCAGGACTAGATTATCTCAGTGAAGCCAAAGATTCTTTTAGATACAGTTTAAGATTTGTGAAACCTTTATTGTATTTGTAAAAGTGAAAAAGGGGTGATTTTACCACTTTTTTCTCACCCAGACCACATTAGATCAGGTCTAAATAAAAAAATACTCTTTAAGACATGCATTGTTACAAAAATATAACAGTAAATGAGGGCCGGCATGGTTACTGGGCGGCTGCAGGAGAGGGAGGGATGTGGAAGCGGCTCAGGAGAGCAGTGCCAGGTGTGGTAATCTGTGCAGCTGGTCTGCATGATCTAACGACGGATGCCCCCTGGACACCTCCCTAGGGACTGCTACCCAAACCACATTGCACCGGCCCCTCATGGACCTTCCTGCAGGGTGGTGAGCCTACTGGAAGGCGGACCCACGCGTGTCGCCATTTCGGGCTGAGCCCGGCCGGGTCCCGTGGGCCCACGCTCGCCTGCTGAGCCCCAACCCCAGGCCTGGCTCCAGGGTGGGCCCAGCCCCTGCATAACTTGCCAATCCAGGGCGACGTGAACGTAACTGGAACGGTCCTTGTTCTTCCTTTATCCATGGTGGGCTTGTGAACCGCACTTTCACTCTTGTGAAATCACATTGTAGGATTTTTAATTAATTAATTGGTAAATTCCTCGAGTAAAATAAGTATTTGGTCACCTACAAACAAGCAAGATTTCTGGCTCTCACAGACCTGTAACTTCTTCTTTAAGAGGCTCCTCTGTCCTCCACTCGTTACCTGTATTAATGGCACCTGTTTGAACTCATTATCAGTATAAAAGACACCTGTCCACAACCTCAAACAGTCAGACTCCAAACTCCACTATGGCCAAGACCAAAGAGCTGTCAAAGGACACCAGAAACAAAATTGTAGACCTGCACCAGTCTAGGGAAGACTGAATCTGCAATAGGTAAGCAGCTTGGTGTGAAGAAATCAACTGTGGGAGCAATTATTAGAAAATGGAAGACATACAAGACCACTGATAATCTCCCTCGATCTGGGGCTCCATGCAAGATCTCACCCCGTGGGGTCAAAATGATCACGAGAACGGTGAGCAAAAATCCCAGAAGAACCACACAGGGGGGACCTACCTAGTGAATGACCTGCAGAGAGCTGGGACCAAAGTAACAAAGGCTACCATCAGTAACACACTACGCCGCCAGGGACTCAAATCCTGCAGTGCCAGACGTGTCCCCCTGCTTAAGCCAGTACATGTCCAGGCCCGTCTGAAGTTTGCTAGAGAGCATTTGGATGATCCAGAAGAGGATTGGGAGAATGTCATATGGTCAGATGAAACCAAAATAGAACTTTTTGGTAAAAACTCAACTTGTCGTGTTTGGAGGAGAAAGAATGCTGAGTTGCATCCAAAGAACACCATACCTACTGTGAAGCATGGGGGTGGAAACATCATGCTTTGAGGGCTTTTTTCTGCAAAGGGACCAGGACGACTGATCCGTGTAAAGGAAAGAATGAATGGGGCCATGTATCGTGAGATTTTGAGTGAAAACCTCCTTCCATCAGCAAGAGGCATTGAAGATGAAACGTGGCTGGATCTTTCAGCATGACAATGAGGGCCCAAACACACCGCCCGGGCAACAAAGGAGTGGCTTCGTAAGAAGCATTTCAAGGTCCTGGAGTGGCCTAGCCAGTCTCCAGATCTCAACCCCATAGAAAATCTTTGGAGGGAGTTGAAAGTCCGTGTTGCCCAGCGACAGCCCCAAAACATCACTGCTCTAGAGGAGATCTGCATGGAGGAATGGGCCAAAATACCAGCAACCTGTGTGAAAAGCCTTGTGAAGACTTACAGAAAACGTTTGACCTCTGTCATTGCCAACAAAGGGTATATAACAAAGTATTGAGATGAACTTTTGTTATTGACCAAATACTTATTTTCCACCATAATTTGCAAATAAATTCTTTAAAAATCAGACAATGTGACTTTTCTGGATTTTTTTTTTCTCATTTTGTCTCTCATAGTTGAGGTATACCTATGATGAAAATTGGAGACCTCATCTTTTAAGTGGGAGAACTTTTGCCACAATTGGTGGCTGACTAAATACTGTACTTAAAACTGTAAAATTTATTTGGCCAGGGGCCTTGTAATTGTCTAATTATTTTATTATGTCATTTTAAGACATTTGGTCTGATAAGACTTGAATATTTGTGCTGTAAAATCTTAAGTCAAGTTACAGGAATGAAGTCACAAGAAAATCAAACTTCAGAGTGGTCAGACACAAATTAAGTCTAAAGTGACTGTTTTAGTTACTGAAGTTTGACTCTGACACAAGCCTCATGATGTTTGGCCGACTCTGTGACACAGCCCCTGGTGCACTCTTGAACACACTTAAATGCACTTCCTTTCCTGGGTGGAGTCTCACCATCCAGATAGTGTTCAACTCAACTGTAAACCACAGACAAGAGCTGTCTTCCTGTTACGGGTAAGTTTGCTTTTAAAAAGTTTGTTTTTCATAAGTGAATTGTTTTTTAAATACTCATAATCTTCTGCACATTTTATTTTCAATATTACATTAAATCTATGTTCAAATGAAGCCTGTACGGCAAAATAAACAGTGTTTTACATCAAACACATGTAAAGAATTATTATCTAAAGCCATAATATAAGAATACCATAATATGCAAAAATGTCTACATTGCCATACCACTGGTTTGTGACAGTCTGTGAATTTATATTAAGCAACATGAGGAAGATAGGCTTTACTTGATAGGTTTTCAAAGAGGAAGTTGATTTAACTAGTGACAGATACACTTACGGGAAAATGTTCCAAGAATAGAAAAAAAAACATAAAAACTATCTGATACGTTTTGCAAAAAATATGATGCATTTTTTTAATGTTTTGATTTTAATCAATAAACAATAGTTTGATTGTTTTTTTTAACAACAGAGGAGGGAACAACAGACTCCACATGATACACATCACCACTTTTAAACTGAAATTCATTTCAACTCCTGTACCATGTGCAGTCAAAATTAATAATCGCCTTTCACTTCCATGATAAAGTATCAAAAGTATCTAAATATAGTTGTTTCTTTGCTAATTGCTTGCCTCTGCTTCTTCATGAAATTAGGTCTGAGTAGGATTTAACACGTAGTGGTGGAAGATTTCAAATCTTTTACTTACTACTCAAACAAAATAATACTTTTACTTTTTAATTATGGTTATAATTAGGCACTCATAAGTCTTTGCTGTGGTTCGCGAAAGTTGGTGGCCCTCATTAAAATGGAAAAAGTCAACCGTGTTTAAGCCTCTAGTTTTTAACCAAAACTATAATGTTTCCATACCATTAACCATTCGACATATGGGACACAGGTGATGTGGTAGATATTTAATATCAGATTATTTGTAGTAACACAGCTGAGCTCAGATGCTTTGGGTCCTTTTGGTTGCTCACCAAGAAAAACAGAAACAAAAACTGTGTGTGAGCTTATTGGATGGGTATTATTATTATTATTAATGTCTAATGAAAACACACTTCTAACTGATGCCATATAATAATGTGAGTGGTGAAGTGCACGGCAATACTCAAGAAGATAAAAGACAAAACATATTTCAAATGAGGTGAAAAGACGTTGCAGCAGACAGTGAATATGTCCTGTTGATTTTATGATTCATTTCATCTTCACCAATCTTGAAAATACAGTCTGATGGCTGCTATTATGTAACTGAGCTCTGGTTATACCCACCTAAATTATAAATTGGTCATTGAATTGCAGCTATAAACTGCGAAGTCAGTTCACCACAGTGATGGCATTCTCACAAGAAACTCACACCACCACAGCAAACCTCAAAACTGGAATAGGATATTTTTTCAACAATTGTCAAAACAGAAAAATGTAATCCCCAAACCAAACTGCCTTCTTTGACTTAGTAACCACAGTTAAGCAACGGCAGTTGCTTTATAGCAGTAAGCTGTTGCTTTGCTTTCTGTCTTACTTGTTTCATTTTACTTGTATTGTGCAACTATAGAAGTGACAAGAGGAAGTGGTGCATCTTAACAGCAGTGCTCTGAGAGCCCTCATTGTGCAGTTTTTAAAAAGTCTGCATACCTTAAACGGATCTTTTTCTGTCCAGTAACAATTAAGCTCACATGAAAAACTTTTCTGTCCTTTTCTTCCTCTCCTTGTGTTAAGAACTCATGTTCCAGAGACTCTAACTTGAGTTCAGAGCAAGGCCATGTATGAGATTATTTTTACTTCATAGCTTGCCACACCCTCACTGGTCGCCACATTCATTTTACAGAAATGCAGAAGTTTGACTTCATGTTTGGATTCTTTTTTGATCTGACTAAACTGCAACTGAAGGGGCATCACAGTGGTTAGTTGGTTGCTGTAAAGTGTGCACCTTGTTAATAAGTCAAAAATGTGTTCATACACTTGCACTTCTATAGTTTTTTAATGTTCTGGTGGATGGTGGCTGTTGCATTTCTGTCAGTATGTTCATTGTGATCACTCTCCTTAATGTCCCTTTTATTATTGCTACATGGTAAACAACAAAAAGAAGAACTCCTGTCATGGCACCGTTGACTTCTTTGCTTTTAATACTTAATAACAGGATGTATTTTATGAGAAATAATATTCATTTGGTAGATTTAAAATGTAAGTAGTTTCATTTTAATGTGTGTTTTATAAAGTTCAGCACTTATAACTGCATTCTATGTACAAATGTTGTCTTACAAACAATATATATTCTTACTAAGGTGCAGCTTTATTACAGATGTTATCAGTCCCCAGTTTCTGTTTCTTGTGAGTTGAAAGAAAAGCATACATAATATGTATGGTTGTGTTTAAGCCACACCAGCAGCAGCAGCAGTAGAATTGTGAACACTTTTTTTGAGCCTGTGGAGAAGTGGAACTGCACTGACGACGCAACACTGTTCTTTTACCTTATATGGTGTCGATAGTGTTAACACAAGCCTCAGTGTTCAGGAAGCCCTGTATTCATATTCAGTGTTCAGTATTAAAATAGTTAACCTGAGATCTGACTATGGGTGGATGTTTCACACATATCTACAGAATGATGGTACTTTTCATATATAGTCGCCTGATTGTATGATGCTCCAGGGACCTTTGATATATTAACATTAAATGTGTCATTGGTTAACAAACTTACCAAGGATAAGCTTTTCGTTTGATGAAAAATCTGTGGATGTTTGGATGGGTGTTGTTAAACTGTCAGTTTGCACTCATCTGTACAACTTAATAATCAACTTTTATAACACAATGCTAACCAGCAATGTGCTGTATCTGAATCTGGACAGGCTTAAATGTGGCCACAGTTAGACCTTGTCAGCTACACTGTTTAAACCTGTAACATGTATGACTTAAAGTTTTTATGTTTGCAATCTTTTCTCTGGTCGCTCTGGGAGTCAATGAGCCATGGCAAATGTTCTTAGTTGCCAAATACACAAAGTATTTGGTTTATTTTTGGCCAACAACATATGAAAACCAGAATATGAGTCAGACTATTGTCTTTCAGTCTACTACCCAGGTAGTGTATGTCTGTAGGCTTTAAACTTTGAGCTCTAATCTGTATCCTTGTCTATCTTTTTTCTGGGGGGAGAATTAAAGAAACCTGGATGCTGCTCCACACCCTGCATGAATGACTAGAGATCACTGGATTGCCCAAAATCCAAATCACAAAATAAATAAATTAATTAATTAAAAAATCTGCACACAGCATAATAGAATCTATTATTAGTACCGTACAGCTTTCCTCTTCATAAACATCTGTCATTTATCTTCAGTGTAACAGTAAATGACCACTCATCACTGTGGTAAACAGCATAATATTAATACATTTACATACAATAACCATTAACCTTCGTCAATATTAATGTGCCAGAATATATTCTTAGCAACTAATGATGTTCAAGGTGGTTTTAATGCTACAATCCATTTCAAGTCTGCTCAGAGAAACACAGCAAACAGCAGCTGATTTAACAGATTAGCACAGACACACAAGAGAGGAGTTGGTTAGTACAAATCAATGTGTTCACAACACAAACACTGCATATAGTAATAATTTGATGAAAAGCTTGTTCGGTTTACTGTTATCTGTGTGTGCTGCCATGTTGTCGTGACATCAGATGTGTTATGTCGGCGTACTTATGGAGCTTACCAAAGTTCACTAATTACTATTTTTATTATATTTTATTATTATTATTATTAACAAAGTAGTTTTTGGCAGGACCACAGCAAAGCGGACCCAGCCCTATAAAGGTGAGGGTTTCTCCTTAACTTATTCAGTGATGAAGGTTAACTATTGGCCAGCTGAGAGCTGGAGTTTCCCCATTGGCTATTGTTCTTTCAAAATGAGTAGGACTGTACAGACCTGAAATATGTTCTCAGGAGGGTTTTACAGCAAATGTGAGTTGCTTTCAATTATGTCCCAAGGAACACATTAACCATACACAGGCCCACCTTAAACTACGCTTGGAACTAATCTTGTTAAACCACGACCACCACCTTTCCCAAATATAAAACGATTTCTACCAAAACTATGGTTCATTGAGCACTCAGCATTGTGACTACAATAGGCATGTACATACATAATCAGTTATTATAACATATTTATTACGTTTTTTGTAGTTAGTACATTATCAGTTTTAGGATACCTTTTTAGCAGTACCTTTACAAATACATTAACTGTGTCTGTGCAGAAATCCCCAATGAATGTTAGGTTTCACTTGACCAGGAGACATGTCACAAATTATCATTTGCTCCAATGACTGCAGTGTGTTTGTTTGATTTGTGGTCCCCATGCAATTTTGCATTTGGATTGAGCATGAGTAGCCTTTAAACATCATATCATTGGTTGTATTTTGTTTAACACAAACAATACAAATGATCTTAAGGTATTTGTTATATTTTCAGGGGTTGACTAAGGATTACTGTTGTACTTTATGGAAAACCCACAGTTTTAGTTCTGATCAAATAAAATGTCTATGTTTGTTTTTTAATATCAGGAAATGGGTTTGTGTTTCCTGTTTCTTCTGCTCCTGCTGATGGGCAGAAATGGTAAGTTTTAACTAAGATTTAAGTTATGAATACATCATTATTTATTATTACATTTTTATTAAATTTGCAAATCATTACGGTTTAAAGATGTAATCTTTGTCATTCTGAGATTTTCTTTTAAACAAATGTCTGTTAAGTCACAAACTATTGAATAAAGTGACACTTTTGCAGTATTGTGACCCACAGCACAGTAAAAGAGACAATGAAACTAAAGTTAGGTCCAGAAACACCTGCAATTACAAATAATCACCAAAGATGCAAAAGACAACTAAATGAATATCTTTGAGATTAGAACTTTTAACTAATTAATATTTTCTATATAACTGAATCAATGAATGAAATGAAATATGTGTAATGCCAAAGGGGTCACTCATAATAACAAACCTACAGAAAATATCACCGGTTGCACAAAGTGAGCGGTATCATCCATGATGCTGTACAGTTTGTTCAGCATATTGATTCTAAAATGTTGACTGCTTTCACTCTGCTGCTGCAGCACATGATAGCAAAAAAAATAACACTGGCTACCATAAATTGATCAAACATCCACAGTAAACCATGTCAGGATCCATAATCACTGCTCCTCCACGTGGATAGATGAAGAAGTACAGCTAGCGGTACAACTAGCAGTTTCATGTTAATTACTTCATCTAGGGGGGATCTCCTTGCAGCCAAAGACCCAGCAGGAACCCAGCAGGGGTCTGTCATGGATTTGCATGAGCCCTCTCATAGACCAGCCTCAGCACACAGTCTCTATTGAAACAAAATTATTATAACATAAATTATTATAAGGATCTAATGAGGACCTTGTGTGTATTTTAAATCATTATGCTTAACTAAGTAAAGTTTTTTTAACATGACTATCTCCCTGAATAACATTTTTCTCTTATGAAAAATGTCAAGCTACTGGGCAATCAATATTACTTTTAAGCCAGTACCAAGCAGTACCAGAATCAGCATCGGTTACAATAGTCTGTCTTTAAAAAAAGCTACTGTATCATGTAAGAAAGAGCCATATGTTAAGATTAATGACATGAAAGCATTATAAGACTACCTCTGGTAAATCAGTCAGCTGTAATGAAACTATTCAAATGTTATGCATTTCTTTTCTGTTATTTACCATATAATATGCACACCATACACATTCCCATCATAAACTAGGTTTGGAACTAATCTTAGAATAATGTATAATAAATGTTTATGGTGTGATTTTCTTTATCTCAATGACACTGGCATCAGTACTAAAAATGGGGTTTAGTATTAATAGTATAGATACCGGAGGTATTGATTGCCCCACCCCAGCAGAACACATATCATTTATGTACAAGGTAGACATAATAGTGATGAATTTGAATAATATGTGTCCACAGCATTTTATTTCAGTATGGGATGTGTACTGTTTTTCATTCTGAAAATGTTTTGCATGTTTTGTGTGTTTTTCATTGCAGGACTGTGTCAACAAGAGGAAGTCTGCACAAAGTCTGTGATCAACTCCTGCAATGACTGTATCAGATCTGGGCCATACTGTGTGTGGTGCCAACAGCTGGTGAGAAACACAGTTAATGTTGCACCTACATTCTTTCCCTGCTGAGGTGTTAACATGTATAAAAATAGTCATATGAATCAACATCAAAACATAACTCTAATCTTTAGCGACAGCTTGTTCTAATCTTTGTGACCTGGTGAACAATCACCCCACTCTACACTACAAAACTATATCATGAATACATCAAGTAGCTAATGACATGTTCACCTCCTGTCCATACTGATTTGAGCTTTGGTTCATTCCACTGAATGAGCTCCATTAGTAACAAAGACAGCGGTCCAACACACTGTTCAGTATAAGTTATCAGAAAATGTATTCATTTATTTTAGAATGCCTAGTCAAGAGGAAATTATTTACTTACACAAAGTCTGATTTGCTACTTCTCAGCTGTCAGGTAGTGTGAGGTATTACCCCATTGATGTGCAGATCATATATTACATATTGTACAGATTGTAAATCACAAAAACAATGTTTGTGATTTTGGGTTTTAAATAAATAAATTTGATTTTGATTTGATTTGATATTATGATACACTATTGCGATGGGACTAATTGTGTGGACTGCTTATTGTTTCTGTGAAGTGGGTGTGTGTGTTTGAGGTTGTGGGTACCGGATGACAGGGGCAGGTGGCCTGGGATGGCAGTGGCCACCCCTGAAGAGGATATAGATATCGAAGTAGATTTGAGTAGCTCAGGTCCACTGCATGCATGTATTTCATGTATTTGTATAGATATCTATCTATCTATCCAGATAGATATATATGTTCAGTTGATGAAGAGGGGAGCGTGTTCCTCTCTCTGCCTCTTCCTTAAAGTCCATGATCACCTCCTTGGTTTAGCTGTTGTTATCGAGGTTGTTGCCATGTCACCAAGATGTCAGGGCTCTGATCTCCTCTCTGTAGGCCGTCTCGACGTCACTGGTGATTAGGCTGATGACAGTTGTGTCATCCATGTGTCATATTTTGCTGAGAACACTCACAACAGATATGCCCAGCCACCCTGCGGAGGAAACTCATTTCGGCCGCTTGTATCCGCGATCTTGTCCTTTCTCGGTCATTACCCAAAGTTCATGACCATAGGTGAGGGTGGGAGCGTAGATTGACCGGTAAATCGAGAGCTTCGCCTTTCGACTCAGCTCCTTCTTCACCACGACGGTCCGGTACACTGACCGCATAACTGCAGGACGCTGCACCAATCCGCCTGTCAATCCATTTCACGCTCCATCTTTCCCTCACTCGTGAACAAGACCCCGAGATACTTGAACTCCTCCACTTGAGGCAGGACCTCTCCACCCACCCGGAGAGGGCACACGCCACCCTTTTCCGGTCGAGAACCATGGCCTCGGATTTGGAGGTGCTGATTCTCATCCCAGCCGCTTCACACTCGGCTGCAAACCGCTCCAGTACATGCTGAAGGTCCTGGCTTGATGAAGCCATCAGGACAACATCATCTGCAAAAAGCAGAAGATGAAATCCTGTGGTTCCCAAACCAACTCCCTCTGGCCCCTGGCTACGCCTAGAAATCCTGTCCATAAAGATTATGAACAGGACTGGTGACAAAGGGAAACCCTGCCGGAGTCCAACATGCACTGGGAACAGGTCTGGCTTACTGCCGGCAATGTGAACCAAGCTCCTGCTCCGGTCGCATACAGAGACCGAACAGCCCTTAGCAAAGGCCCCCGGACCCCATACTCATGCGGAGCACCCCCACAGAATACCATGAGGGACACGGTCGAATGCCTTCTCCAGATCCACAAAGCACATGTGGACTGGTTGGGCAAACTCCCATAAACCCTCAAGCACCCTGTGGAGGGTATAGAGCTGGTCCAGTGTTCCACGACCGGGACGAAAACCGCATTGTTCCTCCTGAATCCGAGGGTCGACTATCGGCCGAATTCTCCTCTCCAGTACCCTGGCGTAGACCTTCCCGGGGAGGCTGAGAAGTGTGATCCCCCTGTAGTTGGAACACACTCTCCGGTCCCCCTTTTTAAAAAGAGGGACCACCACCCCAGTTTGCCACTCCAGAGGCACTGTCCCCAACCTCCATGCAATGTTGCAGAGGCGTGTCAGCCAAGACAGCCCCACAACATCCAGAGACTTGAGGTACTCAGGGCGGATCTCATCCACCCCCGGCGCCTTGCCACTGAGGAGCTTACTGAACTACCTCAGTGACTTCGGCTTGGGTGATGGACGAGTCCACCTCAGAGTCCCCAGCCTCCGCTTCCTCATTGGAAGGCAAGTCGGTGGGATTGAGGAGATCCTCGAAGTATTTCTTCCACCGTCCTGACAATGTCCCCAGTCGAAGGTCAACAGCTCCCCACCCGCACTGTAAACAGTGTTGGCAGAGTACTGCTTCCCCCTTCTGAGGCGCCGGACGGTTTGCCAGAATCTCTTCGAGGCCGACCAATAGTCCTCCTCTATGGCCTCACCGAACTCCTCCCAGACCCGAAGTTTTTGCCTCCAGGACCATCCGGGCTGCGGCTTGCTTGTCCTGCCGGTACCACCTGTCAACTGCTGAAGAAGGACTCCTTCTTCAGCCTGACGGGCACCCTTATTTCCGGTGTCCACCACCGGGTTGGGCGGGGCCAGTTGCCGCCACCACGACAGGCACCAGAGACCTTGCATCCACAACTTCAGAACTGCAGCGTCGACAATAGGAGGCAGAGAACATGGTCCACTCGGACTCAATGTCCCCAGCCTCCCTCGGAATCTGTGAGAAGCTCTTCCGGAGGTGGGAGTTGAAGACCTCCCTGACAGAGGGCTCGGCCAGACGTTCCCAACAGACCCTCACAATGCATACGTTTGGGTCTGCCAGGTCTGTCCAACTTCCTCCTCTGCCAGCGGATCCAACTCACCACCAGGTGGTTGACAGCTCAGCCCCTCTCTTTACCCGAGTTGTCCAAGACATACGGCCAGAGATCAGATGAAATGACAACAAAGTCGATCATCGACCTCCGGCCTAGGGTGTCCTGGTGCCACGTGCACTGATGGACACCCTTATGCTTGAACATGGTATTCGTTATGGACAAACTGTGACTAGCACAGAAGTCCAATAACAGAACACCGCTCTGGTTCAGATTTGGGGAGGCCGTTCCTCCTGATCACGCCCCTCCAGGTATCACTGTTGTTGCCCACGTGAGCGTTGAAGTCCCCCAGTAGAACAATGGAGTCCCCAGTCGGAGCACTATCAAGTACCCCTCCCAGGGACTCCAAGAAGGCCGGGTACTCTGTACTGCTGTTCGGCCCGTAGGCACAAACAACAACAGCAAGAGAGAGACCTATCCCCAACCCGAAGGTGCAGGGAAGCGACCCTCTCAAGTTCACCGGGGGTGAACACATGGCGGCTGAGCCGGGGAGCTATAAGCAAGCAAGCCCACACCAGCTCACCGCCGCTCACCCTGGGCAACTCCAGAGTAGTGGAGGGTCCAGCCCCTCTCAAGGAGCTGGGTTCCAGAGCCCAAGCTATGCATGGAGGTGAGCCTGACTATCTCTAGCCGGTACCTTCTCAATCCTCCCGCAGGAGCTCAGGCTCCTTCCCACCCCAGCGAGGTGACATTCCAATATTATTTCATATGATATTATAATATTTTTATTTTATTTTATGTTATTTTTATTTAACAGACTTGGTTTTTATTAGTATTTGTATCACTTTTATCATTAGAGTGTGAGATAATCCCCCTTTTCTATTTGTTCTTTCTATTTATGAACTAAAACAAAAGTGACTTTCTTTTTCCTTTGTTGAGCAGTCAGTGGAAAGGAGTTTCTATTGACAGGCCATCATTATATCCATTGCAAATTACCAAGGGGTGTGGTTAACACCTCTGGGTTAAATACAGTACATGTTTATATGTTCCAGTTACAAAAAACAGTTTGCATTCTGACTCCTTACTTCACCACCATATGCAAAGGAGTCATAACAACATTAACATAATATATAAACACAAGTAAGTGAACTTAGTATATCTTTTGTATAAAATATTCTATTCTTATCTCTTTTTGTGTGTTTTTGCATCCCCTTTGTACAGAATTTCACCAAAGCAGGTGAACAAGAAACAGCGCGCTGTGACACACGAGCTCGGTTAATGGAGAGAGGCTGCAAGACTGAAGAAATCATCTCCCCTAAGAACAATCTAATCATTGTCAAGAGCGATGCTCTGTCCGTTTCATTCAACCAGCAGGAGCCAGTCCAGCTGAGTCCACAGAAGATAAGTCTGAAACTCCGACCTGGTTAGTGGAATCAGTCAATACTATCTGTATAATTTAGGAAATTCAGATTCAGATTCAGATTCAGATTTCCTTTATTAGTCCCACAGTCAGGGGAAATTCACATTGTGTAACAGCAGTGAGACACACAGTGGAAAATAAATAGTAGGAAATGCAAGACATAGAATAAGATAAAAAAAAAACATATTCAGCATAACTATAATTATAATTATACCTCTACATAGTACAGAGAGGATATGCCTGAGAATATACATATAAAATATATAATATCTTAAGTAGAAAGAGTGAAAAACAGTGAAGTGGAGTGAAATGTATTGTTTGGTTTCCAAGGTCAGAGTAAAACCAGACAAAGATTTCTTTAAAAATGTAATTCTAAAGATTTTACTGTGTTTGTTTTTTTTAATATCATCTGTCCATTGCACTTTCTTTGACAATTGTATAAATTTGCTCTCACTGAAATTAAAATACTTTTAGTTTGTATTTTTTGTATTTCTCAGATTCTTTCTTTTCTCATTATTTTGTTTACAGGTCTTTCTACCACATTCAGTGTAAAGTTTAAAAGAGTTCAGGGTTATCCAGTTGATCTCTATTACCTGATGGACCTGTCCTACTCCATGAAAGATGACTTGGAAAATGTCAAAGGACTGGGAAAAAAACTTTTTGCAGTTCTGAAGAGCATCACTGAACATGCCCAAATAGGTAATATGATGGCAATCCTCACTTGAATTGTCTAAAATGACAATATTTATTATTTGGTATTTTTTATTATAACACTTTCGAATACAGCCACAAATAATAGTGTAATTATCTTGTACATATGTATCAGTAAATACCTACTGATTACCAATAAGACAAAAGAGTATTTTTTTATCATTACAGGCTATACTAGTAGTTTTTGTTAACAACTATGGCAGGTTCACATTTGAACCAATACCAGTTTGCCAGTTTTTTCAGTACTTAACTCTCTCTGTAATAAGAAAAGTTGTAGAAAAGTACGTCATAATTTCTCAGTTTCAACATTTTGTTATTTATTTAGAACATTATATACACCACATAAAATGATGGGGTTTAACATTTTTGGTAAACGGATGCTCTGTGCTCTAAGGTTGAGGCAGAAGTACTGTTTTAGGTGACTGTAGGATGGGACTTGTTGGGATATTGAGAAGAGGAGGAGGATATCACGTCATCCAAATCCACTTTGACGGTCAACTATGTTCAGAGCCTGATGGTGTTCCTACAACCATGTCATAGTTTTATCATTAAGATACATCCATATGTGCAGTTCTAAAAGTTCATAGGCTGAATAAATAGAGGTAAATATAAGAAGTTGCTCCTTTACAACAAGGGTCCTGGATCTGCCCATCTGAGAGAATTATCAGTGATAATGGAGCCCCAGGACAACCAAATTTGCTTATGTCAGCTCAAGTAAATGGGGTAATCTGAGTTGAATGCATCATGACAAAAAGACCTTAGTGGAAGTGCCTCTGCTTCCTGGTTAAATTTAGTTTAGTTTTAGGGAAGAGGATGAAGATCTGCTCACCATCATACAAAACTGCAATGTCCACTGAGAAATCAGTTGGTGTGTAGATTTTGTCTTGTTTTGTCCACATTTTTGTTCCAGCAAAAAAGCACTAACAGACACATACCTGATGGACACAGAGACACACACACTGGCTAGAATGGCAGCAAATAGTCTCCTGCAGCCATAATGCAGGTGGACCGTGTGTATTTTGATCATTTTTCCTTGTACTCCCTCCCTTGCACTCGCACTCAGTATGTATTTGGTTGGTATCTCATTTGTACAAACACAAAATTTACAGGCAGTATTCTAAAGTGCTGCATTTATTTCAATACTTTTTTATGTCTAAATGGCCTTTAATGCTTATACATTTCAAGAAGTTTGTCCTTATGAGGAAAAAACAAGGAATAATAGCTGTTTATATAACTACAGGGTTTGGTGCCTTTGTTGATAAGACCGTCCTTCCTTACACCAACACCAACAAAGAGAAACTGCAGAAGCCATGTGATGAGAACGATGAGCAGTGTCAGGCTGCCTTTGGCTACAGACATGTGCTTAATATGACACAAAAGGAGGCTGAATTCGAAACAAAAGTGACAGCGCAGTTCATCTCAGGGAACTTGGACTCTCCTGAAGGGAGTCTTGATGCAATGATGCAGGCTGCTGTATGTGGGGTAAGAACTCAACCAAAGAGCAAACTATCTATGATTAGATAAGATTAGAACACATTGATTACTGTGATTAAAGAAAAGCAAGCATATTTGTATTATTAGAAAATAATAAAATGGAAGACTTAACATTTGGGACCACTGAAGCAGTAGTGTCATGCCTAACATTCACACGTCACACAGACTATTCCTTTTTATGGCACATATAAGCCTAGGGCATAGCATCGTAGTTTTACCTATTATGAAACTGAACTGATTAGAATAAGTACAGAAAACTGGTTTAGAAAATTACATTAGATTACATTGTCAAGACAATATTTTGTGGCCTATCATCCTGTGGTTTATGGAATGATGTCAAATCTGATGCCAGTTGGTGCCAGTGAGTTCTGTTCTAAAATGATCATAACATAAAATTAGGGTGCTTTCACACCTCCTTGTTTAATTCTCTTCATATTATCTCTAATGCATTTAGGGTGGTAAAGTCAGAGTGGTGCAGACTAAACAAATGGACTGAGACTACCTGAAGAACGGTCTTACTTGGTAGTTTATTTGTGGTGTGAAGGCTAACAGATATCACATTAGAATTGGCCCCCTCCCCATCATTATATGCCTCCACCAAACAGTCCAGTTGCTGTTTACATTCATATCTGTCCAGACAAATATATTATATGTGAAGTGTGAAGTGAAGACTTTCGAGGAATTTAATGAATGGAAGTTATTGAAATAATTTCCAGAGAAGCACATGTTCTTCACTTACTATTTTACAGAGAAGTACAGAGGACTGACAGAGAGCTTTATCACATGATGGAACAACAACTAAACTTCTGTATGAGCAAAACCAGTGAGTTTGTGGTGGACCACCAGAGGAGCAGGAGGACACCTGTCCTGGTTGTCATTCAAGGAGAGGAAGTTAAGAGGGTGGACTCATACCCCTCTCCTTCTCCAAATCAATAAAGAAAATCCACAATGACTTTTGACCTTGAATAACCAAATTCTAATAAGTTATCCTTGGTTAGAAAGTCAATGCTGACTTGAAAAAGAGGCCCCCTTTCTATTTAAACCAAAAACACAGTCTTCTCAGTTTTGTACTCCCAACCATCCACTCTAAGAATTTAGAACTCCAGGCAGCAATTATGTTTACTCCCAAATACTTTTTGCAAAGAAAGTAAATGATACACCGTTATTTTGTAGGAGGTAGAGAAGTGTGATCACAGTTTTTCTAACCAGTATTTTCAAAGTTCATTTTACCTGGGCCTTTTCTTGGGTTTTCCGGATTCATTGTTCCCTAAAATATGTTGTTGTTTAGGACAAAATAGGTTGGAGAAACAGCAGCACTCGTCTGATTGTACTGACAACTGATGCTGGATTCCACATGGCTGGAGATGGAAAATTGGCTGGTATACTTGAACCTAATGATGAACAATGCCACATAGAAAACAACCTTTATACCAAGAGCAGTGAGATGGTATGTATTTAATCAACATAACTGAAGCAACATAATGAGCAAAAATATGAATATGGACATAAGGTTTATAACATGTCACAAATTTCAATGATTGCTGTGCGCAGGACTACCCATCTGTTGGACAACTAGCAATGCAGTTAGAAAAGAACAATATTCAGCCAATATTCGCAGTGACAGAAAATGTTCAGAGTGTGTACAAGGTAAAAAAAAAAAAAAAACCTTGTCATTTCTGAAGCTTATTTATTTATAGCTCACACATTAAATTCTTATTGATTTTTCATTTCACCCCCTGTTTTGTCTCAGCAACTCTCTGCAATGATTCCAAAATCAGAGGTCGGAGTTCTGTCATCAGATTCTACAAATGTGGTTGAATTGATTGAAACTGCCTACAATGTAAGTTGTCAATTTGGCTTAGCTATTTCTTCTTTTGTGTGCACATATATTCAATGCTATTTGTGACCAATACATTGTTCTCATGATTTTGTGAAACATTTGTCTATATCTCATAACCTTCTCAAATGTATAATCCATGACAGAGTTTGTCCTCCAAAGTAACTTTGACCCATGACAATCTCCCTGACAACGTAAGAGTTTTCTATACCCCTAAATGCAACAATGAAGGACAAGCAGGAAACAGCGAAGGCATTTGTGACAATGTACATGTGGGACAGGAGGTCAGTTCTTTTTGTAGTTATTACACTTTTTATTTTCATATATAAGGTTCACACAAATCCTGTTACACCTATTTCAGGTTTTAACATGGAATTGGGTGCCCCCCACGTCCATATTGTGAAAGTGATCCATCCATTGTTCAATTTCTTATGGTGCCAGACTGAGTATGGTAGCCCAGGTATCTCCCTAGCCTTCTCCAGCTCTTCCAGGGAGACCCCAAGCCATCCCCAGGTTGGATGGAATACATAATCCTGTCCTGTCTTTAGAGTCTTTCCCCCATTGTTCTCCCAGTTGGACATGTCCAGAGGATGTCCAAAGGGAAGGAGTCTAGAAACGTTCTAATCAAATGCCCAAACCTCTTTAACTGGCCCTCTCTGAGCAAGGAGGAACAATTCTCATCATGCTCCCTCCAGATGTTTGTGCTCTTCCCCCCATCTTGAGCCCAGTCATACTGTGAAGGAAACTCAAGACATTAGTTGTCAGGCTTGGCTGCTAGTTTTCCACAACAGTCTGGTATAACACGGCAAAGGTTTTAATGCTTCAATCCACCTGTCGACGTTGCCTTCCATCTTACCCTGGCTTATTACTTCTTGAACTTTTTCTTCTATCAGAACTACATCATCTGTAACAAGCGGCGATGCACTGTCTTCACCTCAGATTGGGCCTTATGATTTGGTCTCACACAAATGAGAACCAAATGTCCCATAATAGGGTTAATAACAATGCCACAATGCCTACATAGACTGGGATGGTGGTTTTATTTTCTTGAAAAAGGGAACCAGAGGGTGTGAACCAGAGGGCTCCAAATATCAAGATATGACATTGCTCAACCTTCTGGGAAAGGATACCAAAATGCTGGAAAAAAGGACCAGCTGCTTGTTAGGCCTCAGATTCAGGAGGAGCTGGAAAAAAAATCAATGCATTGCATATTAATAAAAGACAGAAAAAAGAATTTGAATATCTAATTTTGACTGTTGATTTAAGTGTTTTTAGTTTTTTTACATGTTTAAAATGTTCTAACTCTCTAACCCGCCAACTGCCCCCACCAGATTTCATTTGATATCACTGTAACAGCTGACTCATGTATGGAGGAGAAGTCTTTCACAATCAGACCTTTGGGCATTAAAGACACACTGACAGTGACCTTATCTACAAACTGTGAGTGTCAGTGTAAAAACCCCACAACCAGTAACCACCCACACTGCAAGGAAAAGGGAAGAGTCATATGTGGTATTTGCAGGTAAGCTTTATACCTCATATACAATGACTGTCATGCATTAGTTCTTTTGATTTTATACAAAGTACACAATGTGTTTGTTTTTTTCACTGCATGTATCAATATGTTTTAGGTGGCCCTGTGTATCTATATGTAGGAGGCTCTCTTCACAAAAAATGTTAATCAAATCAGTTATTAGTTCAAACTCATACCATGATCTATGTTTAAGTTTTCCTGATAAACAACCTCTTGTGCGAATAATGACTCTGTAAAAGAGGCAAAAGAAGGGCTTAAATCTGGCTCTGCCAACTATTCCTAATTCCATTTGCAAGAATCCACCACACTTGAAAGAAAACTTAATCAAATCTAGGAGGAATGTCTGGAGGAGTGTCAGTCAGTGTCAGTGCTCCTGCACATGCTGAGGGCAACTTTCCTTCCTGGCGCACGCTGTCAGTTGGCCAAGCTCAGAAGCTTCAGTGAGCAGATACAAAGGTTTGGTTTACAGATACAAACAACCAAGTAATGAGAAAACTGCCCACAGAGCCTGAGCTGCTCTGTGGGGAGTGGCTTTGGAGGCAAGCTGGAGCACAGCAATAAGAGAGGGGGAGGAACCTGAAAGTTTTGCTCTATTCAAATTCTCAAGCTAAGTCCACTCTCTTTTCAATCCTACGGACTTCAGCTTTGATAAAGTTAAAAACTTTAAAAAATTTGTTAAAAACAAATCAGCTAAGGGTAGTGGTAGACAAACTAGGGGATTAAGAAAACTCCATATTTACCCATGAATGGTGTAAGTTATCAGCTGTACTATCAAGCTAGTATAAAAACTTAGGAATGTTAGACTAGTAAGACGAGCAGTAGTGGATAATATTTGGCAATGCCAGGTCACAAAAGATACTCTAAAATGGATCTACCAGAGAGAGTGGAAGGCCATCCATCAATCAAAGTAAAGTTTCAAGTTTTTGTTACGAGTAATTATTATTATTATTATTATTAGTAGTAGTAGTAGTAGTAGTAGTAGTAGTAGTAGTAGTAGTAGTAGTATTTTCCATCTGTCATATATGTGAATAGAAATACCTAATTCAAAAAATAAAGTCAGAGCTAAAACAAATTTATGTAAAATAAAGAAAGGTACTTCCGCTCCAACCTGTCAAACACCTTATATGCATCAGGAAACATAATTACTTCCAGGAATTAGGAGAATTATGAACATGAATCCTTTTTGAATTCTGTTGAATTCTGTTCTGAATGGATGACATGATGCTGCAGAGGTTCGGCTAGAATTTTCACAGAAGATTCAAGAGAGAAATGAACCTGTACCTACCACAGTGGAGAGGATCTTTATTATTTTTGAGTAAGAGGGAGATTAAGGCCTCAGACCAGGGGGGAGACAAGTGACTCTGTAAAGGATTGATTCTGAAAGGCAGGGGCAATGGAAGCACTGGTTATCAACCCAAGCTCTGTCAAACACAAATTATATCTGCATCAGTCTTGTGTCTTTAATTAGTTAGCATATCATTCAAGATGTGGTTAGCCTTGTTTAACATAAAGACTGAAAGCAGGGCAAATAGCATCCCTACCTGAAAAAATACACCAACTCTTCTAAAGCTCAATGATTAACACTCTGTTTGTTTAACACAAACTGGAATACAGACAAGAGTTTTGATTTTATAAGGTGATAAGGTGGAGATTACTTTGAAACTAACTAAAATGGATCAATATATAATATATAAGGTGACAGATTTTGCTAACTCTTTCTAACTTGTCCTTACTCAGCTGCAATGAGGGCTCCGTTGGTCAGTTCTGTGAGTGCTCCACTGGCAATAAAGGTGAGCAAGCTCTGCGAGCATCCTGTCAGAGACAGAATGGAACAGAGTGCGAGGGTCGAGGAGACTGTGTGTGTGGCAGGTGCCAGTGCCATACCACAGAAAGTGGAAGCAGTTACCATGGTGACTTCTGCGAGTGCGATGATGAACATTGTGAGAAGTTCCAGAATAAATTATGTGGAGGTAAGATCTGCTGCCTCCGTATTCATGGGCTTAGTTGTACCCTGCAGATACAGTGCAATCGGAATGTTTGCAGACCCTTTTAAGTTTTCAACATTTTGTTGTGTTTCAGACTTGTCTTAAAATGCATTCAGGTAATTTTTGTTATCATTTATGTACACACAGTAGTCCACAATGACAAAGCAAGAACAAGTTTTTTGCAGTTTTTTAAAAGATGTATTAATAATAAAAGACTGAAATATCCAATTTACATAAGAATTCAGATCCTTCACTTAGTATTTGGGTAAAGCACCTCTGGCAGCAATGACAGCCCCAAGTCTTCTTGGGAATGATTCTACAAGCTTTGCACAGTCTTCTGTTTTAGGTTCAGGTCCGGACCCTGGCTGGGCCACTCCAGGACTTTCACAGAGTTTTCCTTGTCTTGTTAAAACATAAACCTTCGCCCCAGCCTGAGAGCACTCTGGAAAATGTTTTCAGTCAGGATTGCTCTATATTTTTCTGCATCCGTCTTTCAGTCTATCCTGACTAGTTTCCCAGTCCCTGTTGCAGAAAAGCACCTTCACAGCATGATGATGCCACCAACATGTTTGATTGCAAGTGTCATAACAAAGAGTATAATTACGTATGTAAATTTGTTATTTCACTCTTTTATTTTCATAAATTTTCAAAACACTCCAAAACCCGGTTATTGCCTAGTCATTGTAGAGTATTGTGTGAAGATTGATGAAAAAAAATGAAGTGAATCCATTTTAAGATGAGTCTGAAACATAGCAAAATGTGGAAAATTTGAAAGGGTAGGAAAAGTTCCTGAATGCACTGTGCCTTGGCATTAATTCCACAGAGGGAATGCAGACTGTGTGGGGTAGCATGAATGTGAATGTATCTTGAAAAGCAAGTATATCAGCACTCTAACTTTACTGTTTATTCCTCAATGATCATAGGAAAAAGTAAAGGAAAGTGCAACTGTGGCAAATGTGAATGCTATCCAGGTTACGAGGGCTCAGCCTGTCAGTGTACAGTGTCTGATGAGGCCTGTCGTACCATTAACAACACTGTGTGCCATGGTAGAGGCAAGTGCAAGTGTAACCGCTGTGAATGTATTGAGGGATACCAGGGTCCACAGTGCCGAACATGCCTTGGCTGTCCTGACGCTTGTCAGACCAAATTGTAAGGAGCATTAACTTCCACTCAACTTTTAGTTTCAAATTATTGCTTAAGTTTTCAATCACAAAATTCATTCCATTATTTATTTATTGTATAACTTCACTATAGACCTCTTTTAGTAGTATTAACTGTTGCCATTAATCATATTTCCAGGAACTGCATTGAATGCCTTGGCTTTAACTCAGGTCCCTTTAACAAAAACTGCAGTGTGACTTGCAGTGGGAGGATTTATCATGAGATGGTGGACCAGTTCACCATAACAAGCAAGCAGTGCCTGCAGAAGGACACAGAGGGCTGCTGGATTAAATTTAAACTTGACCAGTTGGTTGGGGAAGATAACTACAAGGCTGAAATTCTGGGACAGAGAGGTAAGCTGCTGATGAAATCCTGAAAACACACTCAGTTTTCAGCTGTTTTGCTATCCAGCAGTATTCACATTAAATACTGCTAAGAGTCTTCTCTAAGTCTAACGGCTTTGTGAGGCTGTACTTAGTAACAGTGGTGCTTTGAGCTACAGTGGGGCAAAAAGTATTTAGTCAGCCACCAATTGTGCAAGTTCTCCCACTTAAAAAGATGAGAGAGGCTTGTAATTTTCATCATATTCATACACTTCAACTATGAGAGACAGAATGGGGGAAAGAATCCAGGAAATCACATTGTAGGATTTTTAATGAATTAATTGGTAAATTCCTCGATAAAATAAGTATTTGGTCACCTACAAACAAGCAAGATTTCTGGCTCTCACAGACCTGTAACTTCTTCTTTAAGAGGCTCCTCTGTCCTCCACTTGTTACCTGTATTAATGGCACCTGTTTGAACTCATTATCAGTATAAAAGACACCTGTCCACAACCTCAAACAGTCAGACTCCAAACTCCACTATGGCCAAGACCAAAGAGCTGTCAAAGGACACCAGAAACAAAATTGTAGACCTGCACCAGGCTGGGAAGACTGAATCTGCAATAGGTAAGCAGGTTGGTGTGAAGAAATCAAGAGAAAATTACAAAATGGAAGACATACAAGACCACTGATAATCTCCCTCGATCTGGGGCTCCACGCAAGATCTCACCCCATTGGGTCAAAATGATCATGAGAGCAAAAATCCCAGAACCACACGGGGGGAAAGGGTACCATCAGTAACACAGTACCCTGCCAGGGACTCAGATCCTGCAGTGTCAGACGTGTCCCCATGCTTAAGGCCAGTACATGTCCAGGCCTGTCTGAAGTTTGCTAGAGAGCATTTGGATGATCCAGAAGAGGATTGGGAGAATGTCATATGGTCAGATGAAACCAAAATAGAAGAGTGTTTGGAGGAGAAAGAATGCTGAGTTGCATCCAAAGAACACCATACCTACTGTGAAGCATGGGGGTGGAAACATCATGCTTTGGGGCTGTTTTTCTGCAAAGGGACCAGGACGACTGATCCGTGTAAAGGAAAGAATGAATGGGGCCATGTATCGTGAGATTTTGAGTGAAAACCTCCTTCCATCAGCAAGGGCATTGAAGATGAAACGTGGCTGGGTCTTTCAGCATGACAGTGATCCCAAACAAACCACCCGGGCAATGAAGGAGTGGCTTCGTAAGAAGCATTTCAAGGTCCTGGAGTGGCCTAGCCAGTCTCCAGATCTCAACCCCATAGAAAATCTTTGGAGGGAGTTGAAAGTCCGTGTTGCCCAGCGACAGCCCCAAAACATCACTGCTCTAGAGGAGATCTGCATGGAGGAATGGGCCAAAATACCAGCAACAGTGTGTGAAAACCTTGTGAAGACTTACAGAAAACGTTTGACCTCTGTCATTGCCAACAAAGGGTATATAACAAAGTACTTGAGATGAACTTTTGTTATTGACCAAATACTTATTTTCCACCATAATTTGCAAATAAATTCTTTAAAAATCAGACAATGTGATTTTCTGGATTTTTTTTCTCATTTTGTCTCTCATAGTTGAGGTATACCTATGATGAAAATTGGAGACCTCATCTTTTAAGTGGGAGAACTTGCACAATTGGTGGCTGACTAAATACTTTTTTGCCCCACTCTAAATGTTTATCCCAGTATGTTATTAATAACATTTTTATTTAGAGAAATAATTTTAACAAAATAATAAATCCACAGAGCATTTAGAATGGTGTGCAATAAGAATTATAAATAGATATTATAACTTTGAATGAATCATTTAGAAATTCTTGATGAGTCCAAAACAAATGTTTCTTTATCTCTGTGTAATATATCTGATATCTGGCTTTTGTTCATAACATGTCTTGTGAGCCAATAGTATCATGCTGTATCAAGTGGTATCTCAGTGTCATCAGCGGTCAAGAGTCACCTGTTAGTGTGGGGGTTTTGCAGTAAGCAACTAGCTTCACTCCAGTACCATTCTCAGGTGCTGGAAAAAAGAGAAACAAGGCTAGGGTGGACATTGGTTCAGCTTTTGTTTGTTAGAGTCAGCTGAAATCTTTAACATTTTCTAATCAGTTCTAAACAGAAAGTGCAGGTGATGGGAGGTTTTGCAGATATTTTTTAAAAATAACAACAAAAACATATTGGACAAATGTTGACCTGATGATGATACTAAATTCACTAGTCGAGGCACATCAATGTTTGAACTACAGGCACTACGGGATAGGTCAGAGGATAATGACTCAAGTAACTGGGATTCACCTGGAAACCATTATCTTATAGACAAGGAGATATTTCAGTTTGGACCAAAGTGGTGGACTTGATACATAAAACTACCCACCAACAGATCGACCAAACTCACCATCCCTAGAGATGCGCTGCCAGCATGGCAAAAAAAGGCATACATACATACAGACATGCACTTTTCTTCCTATCAGTCTTATTTAGTTCAGCATTTTGTGCAAACCCATCTGAAATGGATCCCTCTTCCTCCAGACTGTCCGGAACCACCCAGCGTCACAGCTATTATCGGAGGCTCCATTGCATCTGTGGCTCTCATTGGCATCGTGCTGCTGATGCTCATCAAGTTATTCATTTACATGAGGGACCTGAAAGAGTTCAAGAAATTTGAAAACGAAAAGAAGAAATCCAAGTGGGCAGAGGTGAGACAATGTATTATATTGTATGTAATTTTTTTGTTGTACAAAAATAAAAACCAGAAATAATCACAATCAACATTTTAAGTATTTGAAAAGTGTTGACAAGTGTTTTGAGAAGCACTGTATAAATAAAGTTTGTTACTGTTAATAATTCTTTTATAAACCTTTCAGCACCATAATGAGCAGAATACTTCTGTCTTCCTTGTTTCTGGTCAGAAAACAAGCTAAACATTGCGTCCTGTTGTCTGTTCCCAGGCTGACAATCCACTGTTCAAGAATGCTACCACCACCACCACCAACCCAACATTCACTGGAGAGTGAGAACTATCACTGTAGCACAGCAAGAATTCAGTACATCTCTGTAGTATCTGAGTTGTGTCTGTGTGATATTTGCAAATGTCTAAATTCACTCAATTATTTACTGGAATAATGTTGCTTGCTGACTTTAATGATTAATTTACTGTGTACACATGATTGGAGTTGTATTTGTTTGCTTATTATTCTAAAGGTTATGCACATTTTGCTTCATTACTTATAATACACAAGTTATACTGCAGTATAGTATAGCGTATAATATATACAGTAGTTTATAGTAGTCCAGTATGTATAGGATGGGCAGAATATAATGATGTGTCACATATATACACTGGATGTATTTTATAAGAACAGTGATACTCATTTCAGAGCTCAAATCACAATTTTTCTGTTGATGCAGTGGTGGTGTTAGCTAAAATATATTCTTCTAAATTAATGAATTGGAAATAAAATGAATGAATAAAGATCAGAAGATACACATATTTCACAATGTTTTTATTTTAAACGTCATAAGGAGTCAATTGAGTTTAAAAGCTACCATAATCAATGTTTCTGGCCAACACATAACAATGAATTGAATATTCACTCTCTTTTTAGCTCTGGTTTGGTCTATACTGTCTTTTTGCTTTTGTCAGTATACATAAGAACTGCTCTTGCTCAAACACACTAGGTTTTCTCTCATGTTTCATCTAAAATTATAATATTTATTTTCATTCCAGGGACAGCATGGTGGTGCAGTGGATAGCACTGTCAAATTTAGAGTTTGAACCCACTGGCTGGCTGCAGTCTTTCTGTGTGGAGTTTGCATGTTCTCTCTGTGCCTGTGTGGGTTTTCTCCAGGGTACTCCATCTTCCTCCCACAATCCAAAGACATGCAAGTTAGGTTAATTGGTGATTCTAAACTGTCTGTAAGTGTGAATTTGAGTGTGCATGGTTGTCAGGATGGATGGATTTTCATTCCAGATTTTTTGGATTGATGCTGATTCATGTTGTAGGACTTCTGATAATACCTTTACCTGTCTTCATCAAGTACAATAAACAGTTTCTCTCATTATAGCAGTTACTAAAGCAGTTTTCTTACTCATCACACTTTATTTCTGAAGATAATGTCTCAGTTGTAATGTATGCATAGGACAGGTGACAAATTAAAGGAAAACCTGAGATAAAGTGTATTAGTGAGGTGTTGGTCCACCTTGTGCCTCCAGAACAGCTTCAGAGCTTCTTCTCATTGATTCTTCAAGTCTGTGAACTCTCCTGGAGGGATTAACACCATTCTTCTGAAGATATTCCCTCATTTGATGTTTTCATGGGGTGGAGAGCTCTGTGTAACACGTCACTCCACAGTCTCCCATAGCTGTTCATTTAGATTGAATGTGAAGGTCATAGAATATTATTCACATCATTTCCATCTTCATCAAACCATTTTGTGACCCCCTCATGCCAAATACTCACACTTTGGAACCCAGACTACCTTGCAAGGTGCTCTGAAAGTTCCCAGCACAAATATGATTGATGAGTGTCAACAAATGGACACTGACTGTCTAGTCTGTCTGTTGACTTCCTCTTGGCACCATGACAATCATATTTCTATTGCACTGAAAACATCAAGTGAACTTTGTGAGATTGACACTTCAAGGGCTGAGGGTTAGGGTTATCATGGTCACCCAGCTTTGCAGATCAATCACTGTGCATGCTGATTAAATACTGCAAGTTGGATATCCATAGGTTAAAGTGGTTATTACTGCCTTCCAATGTAAATATGTGCCAGTGCATTGCTTGGAAAAAATGGACAACTGCAGCAGATCAACACTATATCAACACTACAGCAACTGAGTTAACAGATAAGTACAAGCATACCAGAGGGGTAGGCTAGTACTGCATGCTTACCAGATGTTTATCAAGCACAAAACAACTGACTGGAAAGGCAAGCTAAAGCTGCACACAGAACTGGTTGACAGTCCATCATGACTTTTGACTACAAGGGGAAGGACATTTCATTTAGATCCTCTGCCCTCTCTGCTCTCAAAGTGGTCTTCGTGCAACATTTGCTGTTATGACATACAAAGGACTGAGGGGAAGTGGGACTACTTACAAAATGCAGGTTTAGCATGAATGTAACCACCTGATGCTGTCAACCATTTCTTCCTCCATAAGATGTCCTCACCACAACACTGACTGTTTTACCCTCAGGGACGGACTATTAAACTAGACTAGGTGGAAAGCTAGTATATGGCTTGACTGTACAATTGTGTCCAAATTGTTAAAGGCACAGTGAGCAGTTGTGTCTATAATGTGAATTCCTGGATGTTGAATGCTCATCTACAGTTTTCTGTAGTGGTCCCAGTAATGTTCTTAAAGTTGCACACAGGTTTGCTGCCTATAATGTGGAAAAATAAGGGGCTCTCAGCCAGCAGTGCATACACATGAGACACAAAATCAATCAATGTGCTCCAAATTTTTATGTATCAAGTCCTCTGCTCTTACTGGATTTATAACTCTTATCAGAGCAACAAATCCTTCAACCCACACCTCCACAAGTGCAGCTTATAGACAGGTGGACCATGACCAAGAATGTTTAGAGTGAATCCCAAACAACAAAAGTCAAACAACACCTTTTTTTCTACTATATGGTACTAATGAAAAATTTTAAGTTAAAGTAGGATTTTAAATAAAAACATGCAAATTACTGAGAGATCATCATCATCATGTCATTTTCATTTTCACAATAAATAAACTAGACAAGATATTTAAATCAGTATCCCTAAAAAACAAATACACTAACCCTAAATACATTTATTATACTTGAATTAGAAGTATTTATTGGGATGCAAACAATTACATTTGACTCTATTTTCATAAATAAGAGATTATAACAGATCTGGCAACAAATCAAGAGGTGGCATGGTGTAGTGACAGTTTTTTGGATTATGATGACACCATATTTGCCTGCGAAATTCACCAAAATATTAAAAAAAATGTTATTAACAAACAACCACAACTCAAGATTTTTTTTTTTTTTGAAAAACAAGCTGCTTTAATTTTCATTGTCAAATGAGGAGAGCAGTCATCACTCATTGTCAACCTGTAGAAACACATACTGAATACTGCCAAGGTGTGTGTGTGTGTGTGTGTGGGCCACAACCTTGGTAGAACTCCAACAGTTACAGACAGAGCCCACTGTCAGCAGCTGTTTGATGAAATGTTTGATACACCTAAAACAAAAACATCTTCATTCAACTGTTGGGTAGTAATCCAGATTACTCACTGGCAATCAGCCAGTCACTTTCAAAAACACAATTACTCCATATGATAATGTAACATCTTCAGGTCAGGTCAAGTGTTAATGGTTGGTTTGCTCACAGATCATCAGAACCACCCAGTTCATTTTAAACCTGTCAGATAGATTTGAGGATAACGATTATGTGCAACAAGCACGCGAGAGGATGTTGGTGTATCCTTTCACAATCTGAGCCCCGGTTAGGAGACAGAATCATGTCATAATCAATAAAAAAAAAAAAAACACTCAGCATAAGACCAAAAGAGCTTCTGTTGATTATTACTGATCTACCCATGCAGGCAAGCATATGCCTGAAACACAGTAAGAGAAAAAGAGAACAAAAGGATCAGCCCTATATGCAGCAACCTTAAACTGGTCAGACTGAACTAATCACACAAGGAGAGTGAAAGGAAGGGAGAGCTTCTGTTACTGCGCTACATCTGCTGGGTGGAGTTCCCGTTCCAGGTGTTGTTGTCATCCTCGCTGTCCTCCTGAGTCCTGAGCCTGCAGATTTTACCGTCTTTCTTGAAGTCCTTGGGCCGCTTCTCCAGTGTGTGCTTGGAAAGAGATTCTCTGAACATACAGAAGAAAATGGCAGGACACAAAGTGAGTGAATTACCACATATATGGTATATACCATAAAATCTTTCAATTAAAAAGCAGTGATTTCAGTCCAAAAGCATTTGCTGGTGTAACTGAGCCCAATCCCGTGAACTAGCAGCATGACAAACAAGTGTAACTGTAGCAAAAATACAGAAAAGTCAAAGCTCTCATCAGACACGCAATTTAGTCGCGGAATTTGGACGAGCCGGCGCGTCTGTCAGCTCCAGAGGGTTAAGATACTTAAGTTCAGTTCCTTGGTTTGGATCTATTGTTTGTGTATCATTGTAGTCTGCTGAAGCTGCACACTGTATCTGTGATTCCTCAAGCCCTTATTCGCAATGTTTGTTAGGCTGGACATGAGTGAAAATCCTGCTTTGGTTGAAGACTGTGTATATTGCTGTCTACGAGTATGCCCATGTGACTGTAGCTCACCTCTTTGCTTTGTCAGAGGCCGAAGTTGAGTTGGTGTAAGAGGTGGATGGGTGAGCGGAGCCTCTGGATGCTGCTCCAGTAGGGGGTGGGTTTGCAAACAGGAAGGAGCTGAGGAATCTCCACACAGCCAGCAGAGGGTAGAGGATTGTGCCCAGGACTGCCCAGATACTCCCCCCAGAGGACTGGACCACTGCGTTAGGAGGCCTGCTTGACTGCTGTATCCATATCGTGTTAATAAAAGAAGCACATTAAAGAAATGGTTTAGTGTTTTGGAACATATTTGCTTCCTTATCCTAAGATAATCCTGTCCAGAGTCTGGCCACACAGACATGAGACTGAAATGACAATTTCCAAAAATGTTAAGGTAATTCTTGAAGGCAAAGTGTGAATTAAATGGGCCAGAGTCAGTAACATGTACTGGCCTATTTAGATTATTAAGCGACAACTCTGTGAAATGGGATATGAAAGGTGGCCTCACTGGCAGAAGGACAATAGAAGCACTTGGAGTCAGTTGCAGCTCAAGCAGAGTCCTGTTCAGGTCTTCATTGGTGAACTCCCGTCGAGGGAACATGGTTGCCAGGGAGAAGCTACCGTAGCGATTTCCGACTTCCTGAGACAGGACCAGCACAAAACATTTCACAGTGATTCTGCATGTCCTACATGGCACACTTTAGTCAACTATCACATTATACAAAGATGTTCCTGAGATGTGGAAATGTTGGAAAGTCACAGTTGCAGTTTTCTGGCATTAAAATGCTGGCTTTCTCTTAACCAGGGTACATCACCATGGTAATCAGTGTACATCAGCATGGTAACCAGTGTAGATCAGCATGGTAATCTATGCTGCTCCAGAGTAGGTTGACTTAACAGTATCAACAGCCCAACTTCTGACCAATCAGATTGCTAGATATAGGGAGTCGTTGATCGTCATCATTGATTTTAAGGTTTTACTGCTTGTTTTTAGAGCCTTGAATGGTCAGACATCTGCCTGTATCTGTGATCGACTAACTTCCTATGAGCTTGAGCTCTGCTACTAAAGTTTCCAACTCCCCCGGGTGACTTCTTTTAAGGGTCTTTTAAAATCTTTTCTTAAAACACGTTTGACTTTTTCTTCACTGGTGGAATATGTTGTGACTATTTAAAGGATTTTATATTGTATGTTTTGTATCTTACTAGCTTTCATTATTGTGTTTATTTCTATAGATCAGTAGAATCACTCTGGTTTTTAAAATAGGGCTTCTAAAAATAGAGGGACAATTACAAACAATAAAAAACTAAATAGTGACGATTACAGTTGATTGTCTTTGATTCATGACATGGTTCTTAAAAAGGATGACTTTTTATTTTTATTTTTTAAGGATGACATTTTATGCTCTTATTTATAACTGCAAATACATACGTTAAATAAAACCTAAACCTCCCGTAGTCTGTGTCTTTAATAAGAAAAATAATCAACATATACCACAATAAGCTCTGATGAAGGGTGTTTGTGCTCTGGCAGCACACAAGCAGTATATCAGACTGTTTGTGCTTTGTTTTGTTTTGTGTTACCTTTTTTTATGTGCATTAAATATTCATCATTAAACCAAACAAGTGAAAATACTCCCGGTGTACAAAAGACATACTTATTCACACAATTATTCTGCATTTATTTTAATATTTGGTTATGTGATTATATTTTAAACATAAAAATCACTTCACACTGTTCTTATAACTGCATTATACAGTGGATTTGACCATCCTATCTCATTTCATATGAAGTACACCTCATTCCTAGTTCTGGTTGTGATACTTGTAATTAACAACTCTGCTTTCCCATGAACACACTGATAAACGGAGGTAACTGGGACAGTTGATTACCAGCTTCATGTAACTGTTATCCTGGATTACCAATGTTAATCTCAGTGAGGGAGGTAATCAAAAGAGAACTAGCATAAGTTGAAGTCACTTGTGATATAGTACCTTAGAATTATAACACCAAGCCTGTGAACCGCAACACTTATTTTCTAATTATCATAAAAAAAATAACAACAGGCTTCATCACTAATATAAAAGTGGCCAAAGACCAGATGGCTGAAGATGACCAAACATCAACAACATCATTTAAAAAAATCGAGGGTGGAACAACTGATGCATCTATTACACGTAAAAAAGTTGACAGATGAACATGACTAATTTGATGACTCACGAAATGTGGCAACAAGCTGCGTGTTCAAGCCATGTTCAGCACTTTTTCCTTTTTTTCTTCTGAAAACATTTCCTTTGTTGTTTTGTGTATTTGCTGTGTGTTTCGTGTGCATTCGTACAACACAGCTGATAGTGAGGGATTTACACTGCACAAGAAGTAACCTCAAATCTATATACAACACACATCTAAAGCTGGTAAGAGGATCCTGAGGATTGCCTCAAAGAGGGTGTCTTTGTAAGAGGAATAATTTTTCTACCTAAAACTATTATTACAAATATGACAGAATCAGAAAATTATATTATGATTAATTGTTTCCATTTCTGTGTTTAAAATCCAACCTATTTTATGGTAAATCCTGGCTTTCTAAGGAAAATAGACATGGGTTATCAAGGTTATCATGCTAAATTACTCAATTTATTATTGGTCAGACAGACCTGAACAGCAAAGTTCCGGGCCTCCTGCAGTCTGCTTTGTGATGAGAAGTGGTTGGTGAAGGATGAGCCGTCTGGCAAGCGGAACTGTATCCTTGCCACGGTACTGACAAACAGACAGACAGACAGACAGACGTATTAAAACCTTTTTACAGAATCAGAAGTGGGTTGCATGGACAGAAATCTCCTTGGATCTATCTTGTGATTCTCTGTCACGTGGCCTCATGTTAATTACTTTTTACACCAGATGTTTTGAGCTACCAAGCAGGAAAAGCTCTGAATTTGAAAAAATGATGTGCTGTGTAGAGTTTACAGCTACTGCCAATTTTCAGCTGTTGTCCCTAGTTGGGCTTTTACCTAATAACATGAATGATGGCTCTGTTCCATTTAAATAGCCCAGTAAGTTAGTCTAGTGACCAAAAATGCACTGCAGCAGTGCCCTGGAAGTGACTCACCTGAATGGAATGTAGCCATTATCAATGTCAGTGTAATTGACAGTATATGTCTAAAGTAATATGCACTTTTTAACCTTAAATAAATCTCCATTCAAAATTCAGGTCCCATATGAAGAAATTAACTTCAAGTGACAGACAACAGGTCATGCAGCACTTGAATGTTTCTTCTCTGTGTACAATTATGTTCTCTAATGTCACAAAGAGCTCACAGAGACACAAAGAGAGACTGACTGCTGTATTATAATATTATTGAAATATTATTATTAGACTGCATATTAACCACCGGTAGAGACAGGAGGCTAAAGAGGCGTCTTGTACAAACTTATTCTGGGGAGGATAACTGCGTGATTACTATGTCACAGACTTTTAATGGATTTAATGGCTGGCCAAAGCACACAGGATAGGACATGAGCACAACACATGGCACTGATTTTAACTGTCGGGTTTGTCTGGGAAATTCATAAACTGATACATTATGCTAATGCCGATGTGCATGCATGTTACCATGGTTGTCTTCAAATGTTGCAAAACAACAGGTAGCACACGTGAATTTTCTTCAGAAACGTGCTTTTTGATATGTCAAAATGTACATACTGAAATGGGCACAAACAGAACGGTTTTCATTGTGTTGCTTTGATATGCACACCTCAGGATAATTATCGTTGTGGGTATAAAACTGATTGAAAAAATGACATTTTTTCCTGCAGTGCTTGCAGCTGAAGCATATACGATCTGTTTATTTGACTCCCTGGTCTCCATGAACACTTTACCTCCTCTCCCTGAGTAATGCCTCCTTCCTGGCCTCCTGCTCTGCCAGTCTGGCCTGCAGTTGGGCCTGCTTGGCAGCTTTCTCCTCCTCCTGTGTCTTGGCATAGCGGGCTGCTCTGTCAGCTCGGTCCTGTAGGACAGATGGGATAAAGGTGCAACAAAGTTAATAGATTTGATATGTCTGCAGTGTTTGCTTTTTGTACAAAGGTTCAAGTTAAAGCTGGTGACGTTGAGGTGTCCTGGTTGCTCACCCGCTTGAGCAAGTGCCCAATATATTAAGTGAGACTCCATACTGCACCAGCCAGAGTTCAATTCCAGCCTATTTCTCTTAGCTGCATGTCAGCCCTTCTATCTCTTCCGCTATATCTTCTGCTTTTCCTGTCTATCGCAAGTTGTTCAATCATTAATAAAGCAGAAGAACTTTGCTAAGAGTAACATAAATTGCCAAATAAAAGCATGGTTTTAGCTGTTGGCAGACAGAAGCAAATCAAGACTCAGTGGGCATTCCATTTTCCTCTGAGCTGAGAACAATGCCACACCTTGGTTGACAGTGTTCCGGTACAAGTCGGAAAACCAATTTGTTTTAACCAACTTTTTTATTTCACAGGCTGGGGAAAATGGGGTTTGCTTTAGCCAGGTTTGCCACTGTTAGCAACACCAGTGAATGACAATCCCTCATCTGTGGCTCTTCCTCAAGTTTCTTCTTTTTTTTCCCAGAAAGGGCTTTTTCCTGACCCAGTACTCGAGGGTCTAAGGACAGAGGGTGTCACAACTGTACAGATTGTAAAGCCCTCCGAGGCAAACAATGTTTGTGATTTTGGGCTTTGAAAAAACGATAAAAGGGATCAACGCCTACAGAACTACAAATTGAGCTAGGCAAAATTCTAAAAGAGAAGGTTTACAAAAAGATTTGTTTACAATTTCTTAAATGAGTGTTTAATGAGGGATCCCCAAAACTGTTATTGTGCCCACTTAATAACTGATTTGGAAGTGCACAGCATTAACTAACATCATGCACTAAAGTTTTTGAACACTGGCAGTGAAGGGCCATCCTCAATGTAATACATACTTACATATCATGTAATAGGGTGGAGAGGAGAAAGATGTGCTTACCAAGGCAATTTGCTGTTTGACACGCTCTCTGGCGGCCTTCTCTTCTGCCTTCTCTCTGTTCCTTTCCTCCAGGAGTCGCTTGGTCTTCTCCTCTTCCTGTTTCCTCTTAAAGTCCTGCATGTCCTTTCCCACCTTCCTCCGCTCCATTTCCTTCTTGATATCATTCTGAATGACAGGCAACACAAAGGTATGTCAGCGGTAGAATGGGCCACATTAATCATTTACTCCTGTCAACATTACAGTTGACACTATGGAAAACTCAGACATTTAAATAAATAATGAAAAAATGAAATTTGTAGAGGAGCCATTACTAAACAAGCAAATGTAAAGAAAGCAGTAATGGCCAATGTAGTTGATTTGGGAAATGAGACTGTGCCTGTAATGAGGTATTCTACCACGTCCGCATCCAGCACTTTAACTTGGCTCATTAAGTAGAAAGCAATCTGGGAGCAACCAGTCATCTAAGATGACAGCCAGTCTTGAACACCCACAAGTTTGTACAAATTGTAAAAACAATCATTATACATATGGATATAGATATCATATGACTTTTACAAAACTATAAGATGCTGCTGCATTTAATTTTGGTTATGTATGAGTAGTGAAGAGTAACACACTGTTCTAAGGGAAACTATTTGAGAGGGAACTGACTTTGAAACAAGAACAGGATTGAGAGAAAAAGAAACATGTCTTTAAATGATTTTTTCCATGTATAAGTTAAGTCATTTCAATTTAACTCTTAAACCAGCTGCTACACAATATGAACAAATAAGGACCAAGTCCAGGGACAATGTGCTCCATGGTGCACATAGAACTTTTAGAAATGTCACCTACAAGTCTGTGTGCATTTCAAATAACAGCGTGAGGATCTCCAAGTTGCTTCACAGCAGCACAGTTTAGAGACAAATCAACAACAGACCCAGAGAGTGAAACTGACACTGTTACATTGAAAACACCCTCATCAACAAGTAACACACTGATTTATATTTAACATGTACATCAGTGATGCTGTAATTAAAACATTGTGAAGACATGTGAGTAATTGGCCTGTCGAGACCTGAGATCTGTTGCGCTCATCGTTCTGTTGCGCTCATGAGGACGAAGGTGTTGAGTTAACACAATGCATCAGGTACATTTTCATACTGAAGATCGAAGGGAAAAAAGTTCTTTCAGCTTTTGTATAATGTAATCATGTGCCTGACTAATAGCAAATTTTAAAATATAATAATAAAGCAAGTACGATATAACAAATTTCCATATTTCATGTACTGGAGGAATATGATCCCCAGCCCCATTAGAAAAAAAAAAAAAAAAACACTGACTAGTATTTAGTGTCCAAAACAGGCTGGTCTCCTTACCTCTTCTTCTCCCGTCTTCCTCTGCTCTCGTCTCTCCTCCAGTTTCTTTGTTAATCTGACGTGAAAATGTAATGATAAAAGATAAAAACATTTACCTTGAGAATGATTAATATAACAATAAAAAGCCTGTTAATAAATCAGTGCATTGTATTATCTTTCTCATGTTGACTCAGTTTTGTTTTATTTCTCATAATTCAATACAGTTGGGTAATTGGTCGGTTGAACTTTAGGTTAGATGTCATTGAATGATGTAGCTATTAGTTTATTTAGATACGAGTCTCACTATTAAAAACATCCTGTTCACTACTCACACATTGTTCGCTCTATTTAATGAAAACCTGTTTTCTCATTGCTTAGTCATTCAGTTGTTGTTTATCTTCCATTACCTTCGCTCCGAGCATATACTTGGTGAAGTGGAGCCTATATGGGAGGAGGAACTGAAGCTTCATCAAATATTCTGTTCTGATTGGCCATCCTCAATGTAATACAGATTGGTTGTTTTGCTTCGGGCGTGGTGAATTCTTGTCATATGGCCTTAGAGGCAGCAGATGGAGCCAAAGGAGTCAGATTCTTATCACAGATTATCTGTCTCATGTTCTACTGTCAGGGCACCGTGACAGTTTTTTAAATAAGTTATCTACTTCAGCTTTAAAAACAGAAAAATATTGAACAATATTACGGCAGTTATTACATTAATGGTAGTTATTACGTAATTAGTTGTTACAAACTGTAATTAAAGTTCAGTAACCAATTCTCACCTTTGTGAGGCATAACTTTGCTCTGTGGCTGATTAAAGGCAAGTAAAGTCTGGTCTTGATATAATCTTTTATTACAGTTCTCATACAGTTGAATAGTCTGTTTGGTAGCCTAAAATGTGTTTATTAACCTTCGTTTGACTTAGACAGTGATGAGGTAATTAACAGAAAGAATAAGCACAAAACACATTGTCTGTCTGAAACTTCCAGAACTTCCTGCTTGACATGATTCTGTGTTCCTACCTTTCCACCTTTGCATCCAGGTTTTCTTCACTGTGAGCACACTGAGCAGCATAATCTGAAGATGCATTTTCCGTCACTGTACCTGAAAGGCTGCCATCATCTACTGTGTTTGAGAGGGACGCTACATAGAAACAGAAATAAACAAACACAAACAAAAAGCACAGGGTTAACACACTTATTGGCACAAAGTTAACAAAGTATATCTGTACTTGACTGATTTATGGATTCATAATACAATCCTGTTAAATCTACTGATGTCATACCATAAACCATATGACCTCACTGAACCAATTCAAGGCTGCCTTCTTTAAATTTCCAAACTGAAAAGTGGTAGTACTCAATAAAAGGTCAAAAGGTGAGAGGTAATGGAAGCAGGTATAATGCATGCCTACAAAAAGGATATACTTGAACAGAAGATATTAAGACCTCTCTAGTTTGACTGTAAAAACATGGTCTCTTCTTGACAAAGTAGCTTAAGAAACAGCAGCAGGCTCGACGTTGTGTGAACTACTCCATGATTTTTGCTTCCTTTGGCAAGACATAGGCATTCCACACAGAGCCCTGATTATCATCTGTTAAGTAAAATAAATTTTTTTGTGAAAAGAAGAAAATACAAAAATGTCCAAATAACTTAACAAGAGATTTTAAGGATTTGAAAATACCATCTACTTTTATACTTACTTTCATTTTGTTTTTGCCAAATTATGAATAGACTTTTTGTGTACTTGTGTGGTTAATATACTTCCTAGACTTTATGTTGGAGGTGGTCTAAGACAAGTTTCATGAGGCAACTCCTTACTCTCCTGCCTTACTAGAGATAGCCACTAGTATGTGACTTAATATAATGACCTGATGAGCAATCACTGTTGGTGACTTAAGAATAAGGCATCTGTATTCTCAACTAAAACTGCTTGTCACATCCCTTAATGCTACCTGCACAAAAAACAATCCCCAACTGTCTGGGCCATGCCAGTTTTCCAATCAGGATCCTTGCTATTACTTTTCTCTAAAAGTTGAGGAGAACTTGGCCTTCTTATGTTTCACTAAGAAAATATAGTGGAAATACAGTCATTTCTGAACTTTCTTCACAAGGGTGGAAGTGTGTCATGTAAATCACATTTTTCTGTAATGTTAACTCCTGAGAACCTGAATTGGTTCACCTGCTCCACCTCAGCTCCGCTAATGTTAAACAGGGGTGCCTGTTAGAGGACTGCATTGGGATGGTGATCCTGCAAGTGCCAAAGCAAATCTTGCAGAAGGGTGCAGTTTAAACTTTGCAGGTGGTCAAAAAGAAACTATGGGATTTAGCTCTGGAAGGAGTCAACAAATAAAGTTGAGAAGAAGATGAAAGCAGGTCATTACAGAAAAGCAAGGCAAGTCTGACATTTGGACAAATTTCTTAATTATCACTGACAGAGATGGAAATAAATTAAGACTCTGTTACCTGCTACAAATTAACTAAAGTACTTTTCTACAATGCACAAATCTGGTACCTTTGGGTTGAGGTGTCATACAATATTTTTGATAAATCAAGGTGTTATGTTTAAATGCAGAGGAGAAAATGTAATTTCTTTTTTTTCTACAACTACTAACCCGCTTCTGTGGAGCAAGAAAGAGGACACAAATTCAATAGAACTCTATTGTGCAGGTGAGAATGGACAGAATGCTTGTGGGTGCAAGCTGTAATGGAACACACACATTGCAAGAACAAGTGTTAATGGAGAGAGATGAAGAAAACAGTCCTGCATAGAACTCTCCATCTCTTGTTTGTAATCCTGCTAATGATGGTGATGTTTGCAAACTTCACGACAAAGTTCTCTCCCAGTTTCCTCTATCTTTCTACTCAACAAAAATTCTTGTCCCATTTTGTAACCTGTAATTAGCCTCAAATAAGAAAGAACTGGATTCCATTGATTCCTTTCCCTCCACTATTTGAGCTAAATTTAATCTGAACCAAACTGTTGCCAATGGAGCATGAGGGTCTAAATTGTATCTACTTAGTGGATGACTATGTGATCAAAGCTCACCCACCTTTTGCTGTTCCTGTAACTGTTGCAGGCTCTGAGGCTGTGGCTCCTGCTGCTGACCTAACAGGAACTGCTCCAGCTGAGGCTGCAAATGAAGCAAGTTCTGCCACTGTACTGTCAAGTGGACTGGTCTCAACAGGAGCACTTGCTTCTGGTAAAACTGTCCCACCTCCAATCTGATGAGCATGCATCTGTGAGAAAACAGAGAAAAGGTCATTACCGGAAACACCACCACATAATTTTCGCAGCATCAGTGCTACAGGTGTTACAGGGTTACCTTCACATCTAGGATCGACATATACTTACTTTCTACCCCATATTGGCATGCACAATATGTGCGATTCACTAATACTCTCCTCCTGTGCTTTATGATCATCTATATTGTGTTTTCATACAGCTGAATTCTCCATATAGGTTTTTTTATTCACATATTTTACTGTTGATGTCAGACAACTTGGAATGCTTTTAGTGTTAAATCCAACAAAGCTTGGCTGAATGTGACTCATTTTGCAGGTATAAGATCATAAACAAATGTATTGCAGAATTTTAATCTTAATTACAAATCAGAAAATACACAAACGTAATAGAATTTATCCTTAGAGGGATATAAATGTGTAACAACTTATACGGCCATCCACCCAGTGGTGGTGGACCAACCAACAAACTGTTGGACATTGACATCCTCAGAGTTGCTAGCATGGCGAGAATATGTGTATGATTCACCATTATGGGGCACTGTAGATATCTCAATAGAACACATGTAGAACACCTTTATGTCCATACCTGCTTAACTCTGTTGATTCTTTTCATCAGTTCTTCAGGAGACACACTGCCAGCAATTACCTCGAGAGGAATCCCATTTTCTCCGATAAAGAAGCTAGAAGGTATGCAAACCACTGGATCTTTATTTGGGGTGTTAAGGAAAAGAAGCTCCCAGAAAATTACATTTTGTGTTCAGTTGTGGTGTACATAAGTACTATAAATACCATTTTTTCTGACCACATACTTGTTGTAGAACATCACTAGACCAACAATATCTATAACAACAATAATATTGATTTCAGCTAAAGTTAAGCCATATGACTACTACATTTCTTTACCGTACTCTGCGTGTACTTTGTCAATAAATATATAATATGATTTGATTGCACTGGAGTCACGGTAGTGAGGTTGGCAAAATACACAAACAAGCTAAACTCTGACATTTCTTATCATTGGCAAAAAAGACAGTGGAGAAAACATTAAGCTAGTAACTTCTGATTATTAACAGCTAAACTTCACTTTCATTGGTTAAAAAGACAAATGTCATAATTTTTTGTATGTGTATGTGTGTGTGTGTGTGTGTGTGTGTGTGTGTGTGTGTGCAGTGTGTGTGTGTGTAACAAGTAGTGCAAACCTCCAAACACACTGTATGTAGTAGCACCACACAAATTCAGCCCAAGAAGAAATGGTTAATATGCAGAACAACAAAAAAGATACAGATCTGGGAGAACTGCGCACATGTCTCACTGTGGAAATAAATGTTCAAGCATCATACAGTGAAAACTCTACACATATTAGCAGACCTATTCTTTTAATGTGTTACATCAAACACCTATCAAATGTACTGCACCAGACAAGTTTTATAAATGTAACTCTAAAAGACATAAGAATTTAAATCAAATTATGGACTAAATTTAACAATGTTTTATAGATTTACATTATTTTGGGAAATCATTTATAGATTTACTGGTTATTTTGGGAAATCACTGGTTCTCACTGGTTTATCAGGAGCCTTTAGAGATTTTAATTTCTTTTTATATATCTATTTAATGCTATCTGTATTGGCAGATATCAAACTTCAGGTATCACTTTTGAAATGAAACTGAAAAATGTGGATCTGTGCATCTCTAGAGAGGTGGTCAGAATTTCAAGCAGTGGAACATGGTATTTGCTTAAGGGACAGTGGTGAATGTTCACCTGTGGTATATCTTGTAGACAACTGAAATAACTGCAACTGTTCAAGTGTGCAGCAAGTGCAACTAACTGTGCAAATAACTTGCACCATGCGCTGTCAGTACCTTTTAGCATCCACTTTGATAGCCACACAACAGTTATGTGCTGCCTCTGAGACTTTGTCCTCCTCCCAGCTGGACATCAGCTGTGCTGACTGTTCATCTTCCCCTGAGGACAGAAACGGTGACAGTGACGAGTCACTGAGTTACAGCTTACCGTCGATACATAAACCATCCTCTCAGAAGTTGGTTACCTTCTTGACAGCTAAAACGGTGAAACAGCTAACGCCGCGACTGCTAACACTTGTGTCTCCGATGCAATACTGACCTTACTCCATCGGTCTGTAAAATCATTTAACTGGACTATTACCATCAACTGGCCTGTGCTCTTTCTTGCGTTAATCTGCCTAGTCTATAATGGACACCAGGCGATGTTGTCAAAGACGTTGGTGTTTCTTCTAGCAAAAACAATACACAAGGCACTAACTACCACATCACTGTAAATCATCTTTCGGTTGCTACGTTTCTGTACTGTTGCTTTCGGAAGGCCATTTTCTTCAAACGTGCGTAACGACACCTCTTAGTTCTACGACAGCTGGTTTGCTATGCTAGTTGGCTAATGAGTCAGTACTATCACGACTAGCTGGCTACCACGCTAGCGCTATTGCTGTCTATCACTTGTTACTTATGCAGGCTAGCGTTAGCTAGATGGCTAACCGGTACACACAGGGTTACCTGTAATGACAACGACAAAGACGAAACTCCGCAGTTTAGCCAAGTTAATGGCATCTGGAATCGAGCCCTCAAACCAACGCATCTTGGAATTTTGGTGTCTGTCTCTGGTTTGGTGACGTCGTTAACAAGCTAAGCTACATCAATTCATGAACCGAAGTGAATCTGTCAGTTTCCCCTTCCGAGCCTAACCACAGAGCTCTGCGCCGATCAGCTGACAGGACTGAGACACTACAGGGACAGACACGACCCGGCTCACGTGACCGCTGCCGTCATCCTTCAGTTTAAATAGACTGGCTCTGCTTATTTACAGACAGACATGAACAGCACACAACAGCAACACCTTTTCAAAGGAACAAAACTGCAGTCTGACCAATTCGCGTTTGTGTGGTCAAACCAGACGCCCTTATGTTTCGAGTGCGTACGGCAAGCTGTTTCAATATTTAATAACTAGAATGGATATATTTTGCAGATATACGTAGCTCAAGGCTTCCTAGTGAAAATGAACATTTCAGACGTCCACACTGACATCGGCCAAATTACACTTACACAATTACATTGTGTAAAAGGATTATATAATTGGAATTATATTATCCAATTTTAGATTTCCAAAACTTTAATTCTCCTAGTCAAAATTCAATTTAAGGTTTAACATTTAATTGCTAGACTGGATATATTTTTACAAACTGCTCTGAAACCACTGGGCCAATCATCCTAAAATTTTGTCAGGATCATGATCTAAAGTTATCAAAGGAATTTTAATTTGCCAATTTGTTTTCAAGTCTACAAGCCAATCATTTTTATCAGTATATATTTGTCATCAATTTGCTCAGCTTATGAACGTTTTGATATATCACACTGAAATTTGAGACAAATCTTCACTGAGTGTATGTTTTAAAGCATATTACCCCTTGCAACCCTTTGAAATTTGGTTTGTACTGTCTAAGGTCATTATTAAGTTGCAGCATAAAGTTTGGTAATGATTTATTAAAGTGAGTGTGACTAATTACAGTATCTACATTTCAAATGTTTCACATCCCAATCTTCAAAAAATTAAATCACCCATTGGTCTAACAGAGCTGACCATCTGCTAATGTGTGACTTAAGTTTGCCTCACTGCAACATATAGTCAATTCTAAATTCTAAAGTCAATTGACATTTATATGTCTTCAAGTTGTCATTTAAATGCTCTTTGGATATCTGTAAAAGTGTGCAGCAAAAAACATGCAATTAGAACTCATAAAAATTGGCAAGTGGACTGCAAATCTCACTCACTACTCAGCACTCGGCTACTAGACCCTCCAGTCCACCAGATAGTCCAGTGCAGGGGTCCGATGACGAACTGCTGGTTGTAGGCAGCTGTTCTGGTAAGGGCCACGTGGGCCTCTCGCCAGACCCGAACTCATGTGTTCATGAAGCCTGAACACGTAAATAACTAAGGGACTGGCAGTCTCAAGGGCAGGAAGTAACTTAGGTAGAGGGATGAAATGAACCAACTTAAAAAAATCTTTCAATGATGGTGAAAATACTGGTATTACCTTCATGGGGAGGAAGTCCAGTTACATTATCCACGGTGATGTGTGACCAGGGGTGGGAGGGGATGGGTAAGGGATGGAGAAGACCAGCAGGAGCACTGTGAGATGACTTGCTACAAGCACAGATAGTGCAGGCAAAAACAAATTCCCTGTCAGCCAACATGGAAGGCCACCAGAAAGGTTGTTGAGGAAGGGCCAAAGTTCTATGCATCCCAGGATGACAGGCAACCTTCAATCAGTGTCCTCATTGGAGTACAGGTGACCTTCCTGCTGGGCACATGAGGAGTTAATTAGGGGGGCCATCCCCCCCGGCCCTTGGAATAGTGCCTACCCCCTGGTACAAATATAATGCAATAAGGTCCTGCAATACTAAAATTGTAACTTTACCATTATCACTATATATTCTTAAGTCACCAGGAATCTTGACCAAGCCTGTACTGTAGTTTGGATAAAAGCCAATTTGTCTACATCCTGTACAGTATGGGATGGTGTGGAGGCTCCTGAACAGCTTGTTGGATGTTGAGCTGCCTTTGCCACATTTTTATTTTCTCAATAGATTGCAGTTCAGTTTTCATGCTGCAGGTCTGAAGATAGAGATGACATAGGCTCAACTATTTTCAGCTTCTTGAAGAATGAAGTAATCGAAGTAAACATTCAGGGAAAGAGAGGAGTAAAATACAAAAATACAATAGTTTAAAATCCTCAATAAAATTGACCAGCTAGACTAGCCACCAGGCTAAAAGTATAAACGCTGAATGTTTAAAGTTTGTTTGTTAAACAAACAATTGTCTATTGCTAGTTTGAGTGTGAACATCAAATATGTTCATTTGTTCTTCAGTGTACCTAGAACCATACAATTTTTGCAGTGCAGAAAACACAAATAGAATCACAAAATCTGATAAAAAAAATATGATCAATTCTTAAATGCAGAATATTGGGGATTAATTTATAATGCTTTGTTGTATTTAAATCATTAAAGATTACGTCAGTAAGTTACTTTAAAAAATATATTTTTAGTCGGATTAATTTTTCCCCCAAGACCATTTCATTTCTAAATGCCACTTTTTAAGTACAAAGTCTGTCTGTTAATATAGAAAAATGAAAAATTCTAGAAAACTGATTACTATGGATAAAAAGAGCAAGTAGTGTGGGGCATCCCTGTGAACAACCTCTTTCAAGTTATACTGTTTTGGGTAAGCTTCTATTTATTTTGATCCTGGTTATAGGAGCGCAGTATAAAGATTTCCCATCAGACTGAGTAAAAAGATATTTCGTCATCAAGACTAACAACTAATGACTCTGTGTTACTGTTTATCATAAGTTTCATGAGGTGGAGAGCCCATCGTATATTGTCCTGAGTTTACTGTAGATTAATTTTCATGTGAAAAACATTTATTTATGCTTTTTTGTTGGTCTGCAATGTTGATATCTCAAAAAAATAATGTCTGGGCAGCTAAATACACACGTGGTTGCTCTTTTGTCATTTATCTTGCTAACAAAGAAGGAAAGCAAGTTGTTGTACTGTTCAACTGAGGACATTGGGACTTCAGGTGATGCAGGAGAAACAATATTACTGATGGTGTCAAACTGAATTTTGGGATTGTGTCTGCTTTTGAAATAAGTTTACAATAATATGCAACTCTGGTATCTTTAACCATGCTATTAAAATTGGCAAAAAATCTTTTAAATACTGATAATGAATCTGAAACTGGGTAGGTTTCCACAAACGCTCAGGTCTGTGACAGGTTCGTTTAAAGGAGTGAATATTGTCTTTCAGCCAGGGGGAGCAATTGTGCAGGGGAGCCAATCTTGACTTTGAAGGAGTAACTTTGCCCAGGACTGATAGGCAATGCTCATTAAAAGTTTGTGATTCCATATTACAATTTGATAAAATAGCAGGGGCTATTATAAAAGGCAGCAGAGTAGGTATGACATTTTTTGAAAAATGTATTCACATTTTTTCAACTGTCTTTCTCTGTCACTGCTGTCCTTGTTTGAAGGATGATAATATGATGAAAATAATATCCTCTAATTAAGCTAGATAACCACAAAAAAGATATATGATAATATATCTAGCCAAAGAGTCTCAGTGGTCCACTTATAAGTGAATCATGGAGGGGTGAATCCGAGCACTGATCCACAATCCAGCTGTCATTACCGAGAATATGTTCAATACTTCACAAACAACAACCATTTAACATAAACAGAATTTATTGACAGTAATAATATCAATTACAATTAATACTACTTCTTGATTGATTGGAGATTGGAGATTGGACAAGAATATGAAAACAAAATATGACTTTTTTTCTTACTTGCTATTTTTAAAGGAGGTACATGAAAAATAAATACTTTAAATATTAACTTGAATCTTCACTGGGCTTATAATTCTCTAATCTATGATAATAGATAATATCAAACACAAAAATGATTAATTGCTTTCTAAATACTAGGTGTGATTATATCACTTGTTGTTGTTCTGGTATCTCCCAACATATGACAGTAATGTTAGACAAATGTTCACCCACAGTTTAATACAAGTCAGTGTCACTTAATACTAGCTGAGTCTGTCTGGAAAAAGAAGTCATGTTCTTACCGATCTGAGACACTGTTGATGTTGATGTTTTAGCTAAAGAACCTGCCTGATACCTGCAAGAAAACAAACAGCACATAATTAGTCAGTCTGTTCTAAAATTATATAGCTAAAGATATATCCCCCACATATATATCCTCATATGTCCTTCAGTGATTTTCACTGAATTATTTGAACATTTCATATTGTGAAACCAGTTGCCCAAACATTAATCTTATGAGATATGAACACTGCTGACCAACAAACAAGAAGGAATGAATGTTTTCGACATGAAAAGTAATCTACAGTAATATCTGTTCAGTAAAACAACGAGCACAGAGAAACTGTCCTGAATAATGTTAAAAAAGCAGTAAATCACTTCTGAGAATATTTAGCTGTGAGAACAAAAACCAAACTGATATGACTGTCTGGAAACTAAAAAATAAAAATATATATACAAAAACATATTTAACAAATTTCAGATAAAACAAAGCTAACCATTATCCTTCATGTGGTGAACAAGCTAATGTTAGCTGAGCTTCAACATCACAGTAACATGAGATCCACCACAAACTGTTAACTGTGACAAACCTTATCTTTATGGTTAATTTAACAGAAAATCATACATAAATCAAATAGTGGTAATTACCTGTCCAGCAGAAATGTATCTAACTCTCCATCAGTGTGAATCTTTCAGCTATCTCCACCTCTCAAAGGCCTAATAGGTGAAATGCCTTTTCTTTAGCTTCTTTTCTTCTCTGCTCATCTTTTGTTTCTTCTCTCTCAGTATCAGCAGTAGTTGTCAGAGGAGGGAGGCTCAGTTTTCTCTCTGCTGCTGCTCACTAGTGTCTCTCCTGAAGCTCCTGCAATCACACTGAGGATCTTGACAATGAGAATGCTTGTGTGTCACAGCATGTTCACAAACAGTGACTGACGCTGCGTTGGACCCTTCTCTGGCACTCATTGGTTGTTTTGACCTAGGTGTGGTGGTTCTTGTGAATGGCTTTAGAGGCAGTAGACAGGACCAGAAGAGTCTGATTATTATCACAGATTATCTGTCTCGTGTACTACTGTCGACATTGAGACAGTTTTAGTGAGTACGACTAAGAGTCATTTTCTAAAAAGTTACATACTGTATTATTAAGGATGAACAGTAAAGAATCAGGTTTGAGGTTGACTGTCTGATCAGTTAGACTCTATTTTTCTATATTAATAGATAGACTTTGTAATTGAAAAGTGGCATTTAAAAATTAAATTGTCTTGGGGAAAAATGGTGTCAAGCAGTACAAACAGACCTGAAAACATTATGAAGTTAAAACACCTTAATGAAAAGAAACTGTTACAGTGATGTTTTTAATTTTACAATTTCAATGGTTTTATAGTTTTAACTATTATAAAATTAAATTTGATGTTTATACTTTAGTTTATGGTGGCCGACCTGATCTTCCATAAACCAGTTCCCGTCGTATGGTGTTGCGTAACCTTCACTTCAGCTTTTACTTTCACTTTTGATTCTGATATTAGTAGGCAAAAGTGCAACTGCATTGTATGTGTTCTCCTCTCGTCTTTTTTTCTCACATTACGGCTCTTCTGTGGATTAAGCAAACAAAGAACAGGTTAAAAAGGCAGGCGTTTGATTTTTCTGATTTGTTGTATTTGACATACTTTACTTTTTCTACTTTATTAACCGAGTTACGTTTTCGTCCGTCAGGTCATGGCTAACATCTGTAATAACCTCCCGATAAATGGCAAGGTAAGGATTATGAGTAAGCATTCAGAGTGTGTTGGTGTTGTGAAGGTTTAAAGACCTGGTTACTAACGGGATTCTTATTGTCAGATGGACGGGGATCTGGAGGAGGAAGGCAGTCAGTTAGGGGAGGCCAAGAAAGAACTGGAGACATGGAAGGTAAGGGGAAAACGTGTAAATACACACTTATTTTCCACTCTGACTATCTCGGTAACTCCCAGAGGGTCGAGTCCTGTCCGACAGGATATATCAGGCTAAACGCAGTTGTTGGAACCAGGGGAAGTCTCAAAACGTAATATGGCATAATATATTAAAATAAATGAATATGATACATAGGCTATCTGTTGAAAAACTAAGTATAAAGTTATAAAATGTCTAATATTATAGTTATAATATGTAATATTTGGTTGCATAACAGTGGAGTCTTGATGGCCTTTCAAGCGTCTGTCAGGCCTGTACAGCAGGTGAAACCCGCTGCAGAACTCACTGGAATGAAGTTAGACAACATATCCATGTTTGGGCGTAAGAGAACCGCCTAGGTTGCTTTGACTGAATATTTTGTTTCTCTGTTCCGCTGTGCAGTCCTGTGATATCCAATGATTTCTCTGGAATTTGCTCCTCACTTAAAGAGCAACTTGCAGGTTAGAGACCCCTGTGAATCAATGAAAAATGATGTAGGAACTAGATTTTGCTTAAAATATATTTAAATACACACTAGAATGACTTTTAAAGTCGTTTTTGTACTTAGTATTACTTCCGCATCTGAAAAAGCCGAACCGGAAGTGACGTAACAAAAGGGAGAGCGGTCAGATTGAACAATAGAAATGAATGGATCTGAAGCTACTTTTGACACTGAATAAGTTACATACACGTATGACGGACAACAGTCTTATAATTATGAGCCTGTAAAGGCATCCAAGAGAGCAGGAACAGACCAAGATCAGGAGGAACAACGGTCAGAGAGGAGAAACTGAGTTGTGTGTGGACAGGTGTCTTGGTGAGAGACTGGTGTTAGCTAACAATAGTTAGCACTGTGTTCACATCAAAACATTGTAAAGTTTGCTATCACGTATCAGGCTATAAGAGCACTAGTTTTAGATTTTGAAATGAGTATATTTAGGGCATTACTCTGTTTTGTTCTTTCAATTATCCGATTTTCTACAATAGTTTTGTGGGCCAGTATAATTGAGGACATAGTGATTCTGGGTGTTTAGCAGATTTTTAAACCTATAAGTCACAGCTTTTAAATCATATACTTTATATTTAATGTTAACTTGAATTTGAATAATAATAATAATAGTAAATAGTACAGCTAAGTACAGTATTTACATGTAGATAAATAGCAAATTGGAGACTATAGAAAACTTTTTTTTTTAGCTTCTCCATCACGTTGCCCATATTGAAATTATCACCATCTCTATCACACTGTTTAATGTCAATAAAAGACCTTGAATATTAATATTGTGCTCCTATCCCCAAGTAATACCACTACAGAACATACAGGCAGGTTGTCTGCTGGGCCCAGGGCACTTTAGGCAGGAAGGCCTTACCTTCATGTGCTGTCTGCCATCAGAAGACAGTTTCCAGAGGAAGGAAGGATTTACAAAGGTTTTGAATGGCCTCATTTGGGTGACAGTCAATAAAAAGATCATCACAATCACATTGTCTTACTATGTAAAAACTTTATAGGAGTACTTTAAGGGTATAATATACATAATTAAATAGGAATACTTAAGCAAAAGTACACAAGTCAGCAGCAAAACAAACTTCAAGTATTAATGTGAAGTTTTAGTTTGGCATCTCTGTCATGTATTATTATATATGAACATCATTAGATTATGAATACTGAAGCATCAGTGTTTGAAAGTACTTTATAAACAGTTAGCTGGTTAAAAAGGTCAAAATGCTCTCTTGCAACATTGAAAAAACTTTTTTTTAAAAACAAACAGAACAGTCAATCAAACCACATCTGTGCTTGTGCCACACTAATGTTCTGCGTTATATCGCTGGTTGTGTGCAAGAGAGAGGCTAACTGCCTCATCCTTGTTGATCTTCTGGCAGGCTCTGGAAAGGGGGGCAGGTGTAGTAGAAGACAAGACAGTGCTGGTCTCTCATAGAGTCTGTGGTGACCTGAAGTATCCCTCTCTCTCTCATCTGCTGCCATTGCAGCGATTCAGGTCTGCCAAGACAGACTGCAGAAAAATAGTTGTGTGTGTGTGAATTAAACCAATAGTAGAGACAAAATATAAAACATTGATTTAAAAAAAAACATTTTTCTGGTATAGTGAGGTGATGCTGCCACCCTGTGACTAAAAAGCACTGTTAGCCATTGACAGGAAAATATTCAAAAACAATAAATACTTTTGTTCCCAGTTTATTTGGTACACCAACCAACTAATGCAGTCCAATACAACAGAACCTACAATAATTTCTATCATGAAGGTTAAAATGTGTTTTGTTCAACCTGTTTCAGGAGGTTAATAAATATTAAAATGTATGGTCTTTGATTAAGTGATGCTAATGAAAACATGTTTATGATTTGTCCAGTTTTTATCAATAAGGTTTGGGCTGCTGTGTTAGACAGTATTAGTTTTAGCCATTTTTATTCTTCCACTGTTATAATATTTACCTGCTGTACTGAACCACTGTCTGTAGCTGCATCTGTCCCTGATGTACCTGCAGTATCTCCAAATCCTGATAACACACCAACATTAACGTTACACATGAAGACAAATTATAAATGTCTTAGCTGTACAAATAAAGTCACCAAGTCATGTATAGGGTTCTCATATTAACAAACTTAGCTTACAGACTGTGCCTTCTCATATGGTGGAAGTTTTATAATATAGGATGCTAATGCTCTTTCTTAGCTGGGTGCTAAATTACAACAAACAGCTTTGCATGTTGCTTTTGGTTAACGAAACTATTATCGTGAATAATTTGGAAGTAAAGTTAGCAAACGTTAGAAAACGTGACTTACGGTGAATAGTCGAGCTGAATCTCTGATTGATCCGTGACTCCTGCAGGCAGCAGACCCAGCAGCTGCTGCTGAAGGCAGACCTGATGGAGCTGCTGTGTGCACGGATGGAGGACCCGACCCGCAGCTGTCAGTCTCACACGGCGTGGGCTTCAAAATCCCATCCTGAACTCCATCATATCGTCGTGAAGACAATCCTCCGGTCTAAAATAAGCGCCACAAATGACCGCGTTTTTTGTAACAAACGCAGCAGTAAAGTAAAAGCTGCTCAGACTCACTAACCACCTACTACCACTCATTACCTTCAGGCAGAGCAGCCACCAGACTCCGACTCCCTTTTGTGACGTAATATGACGCGATGTTGAAAAAAAGAGCGTGTTTTCGGGGCACTGCTGAAAATGACCACTTTTACCTCTGATTTTGTGCCTTTATGTTTTGTAAAACATGTTAAATTCTGCATTACCTTTTCAAATTCTGCATTACCCTTTCAAATACGTATTTTCAAACAAGATTAAGTATAAATTTAAAAAAATCTATAACCTGCAAGTTGCTCTTTAATTTAGATGTAAACACTATATATATATAAAGCACTTAAACTTCAGTGAAGTCATTATTTCATTTTAGGTTTTGTTAATTGATAAGTCTCTTCCCTTTTGTGGTATCAATCCATGTAGCTAGTTTCATTTTCATTTGTCGAGGCTGAAATTCTTTCCAGAAATGCTGTCCCTGTTAATATTGTAACTACTACAGTCTCTATGGAAAACGCCCACAGCTCTTCTGATTTTTTTCTGCTTTGTCTTTAAGATCAAGGTAGAGAGAGCGAATGATGTGAAAGCCAGGCTGATACTGGAAAAACTGGAAGAAGATGAAGCCAAGACAAAGGCACAGCAGGAGATGTCGGCATATGTCAAGAGGCAAGAGGAGTGTCAGAAGGAATTCACTCAGAGCATGACCACAGTGCAGGTACATTCATCTCTGTAACATCAATAGGCCGCTTTGAAGATATTAGATGAGAATAACAAGGAAATCACTACATTTTCTTTCACTTTCACACAGGATGAAATCTTGAAACTTGGGAAACGCAAACAGGATTTGCTGAACAAACTCAAGAGATGTCAAGATGAACTGGAGGCTGAGAGGGCTGAGTCCACTAAACTGAAGCAGAAATTCAAGGTGGTAATTAAGAAAGTCTTCCGGACTGCCCACCAGCCCCAATTGTTCTTCCCTAATGAATCTGTCACTTCATGAATTTCAATCTGTTAATTAGTAACAGCACAATATATCTTAATATTATGACAATACTTTGACCTTTGCATCAAAGACAATAAACAATATAATAGTTATAATGTCATAGATACAACTGTGAAATCTGCAACTCACTGTGTCCTGTAACTTGCTCAGATCTGTGCCCAGATTCCTGACACAGAGGTAAAGTTCAGTGCTCAGAATAAAGAGGAGAAGGAGGACAACAGTCAACAAATCAGAGGAGTGTTTGCCATCAGCCAGAGACCCACTGTGCTTCTGCAGGGAGGACAGGCACTTATCACTTTTGAAGAGGAGAAAGGTACACTTGATATCATGTACTCTATTGTGTGCTAGACTGTTAAATGATGTATAGCTTAGAGGTTTTACTTGTATTTTAATATCAACAGAATGAATGAATTTGTCAGAGATGCCGGTTCATTATCTTGATTGGAGTCCCTGTAAAAGTCCCTTTCAATAACTTCGTCACATGTTTGTGTAGGATGTTACTTTTCTTTCTGATGCAGTTTTTTGCCATATGATAACCTGTATACGGCATAATATAAGGCATATACACTGGTGGCTCACTGCCCCTGCAGTAGTACTTTACTCAGACACACAACACACAATAAATTGGTCATTCTCTAGCTGTAAACTCCAACCACAGCTTTTGACAGGCTTTCAGTATCACTTTTTAATAAGGCATCCAGTTTCATAAGTTAGAACTAACAGGTTCATTATTTATATTTTATATTATTAAGCCATACAGTCCTTTTTAAATTGTTATTCATATTCCTTCCAAAGTAGCAGCTAAGTACCAGATTTGGGACTTTCAGATTTTAAAAGGCCCTCAACCATCAGGATCAGTTACTAGCCAAAACACCTGTGTGGCATCCTCTCAGTATTTATTGCATTTTGGTTAATGTAGCTATTCAGCCAGCAGGGTGTGCTGCTGTGACAGTAAAGGTACACATAACATGATCTCACGGGGGCCTCAACAACATGACCTCAATACCTTACTGTCATGAGTATACATATCTTAATGATGTATCATCATATGTATCTACATATGTCTCTTGTCCTCTAGTGGCCTCTCAGATCCTGAAGATTGCAAAGTGCTCTGTGTCCTGTGACAACATTAGTTTGGATGTGAAACCCAAAAGAATAACCATGGATCCTACTGTAAAGTTTGAGGTACATTTTGGTGCAGTGATGGTTGGTTTTCTGCTTTCAGACTTTAAAGGCTTGGAGGCCAAATCTTTAAGACATAACTCTGAGTCATTTATGCCTGTAGGCTATATCTGAGGAAATCATAGTTAAGCAGTTAACAATGATCAGATGTCAATTCACCACAAATTTGAGTGATTGAATAAAAGGAGAAGTTCATGGATCAGAATATAAAGATGCCAATAAAAATAAAATATGCCAATAAAGATAAAGTATGACAGTCAGCTAATCAGATTAGTGTTTTTCATCAATCAGAGCCCAGTGTACTTGTGTTCTTTGTCTGTTTTTCACTTGTACCTTAAAATTTAACCAAACATAATAAGAGCATGTGTTCAGGGACAGCACACACCCAGGTGCAAAACAGAAAGAAGAATTAGTTCAGTTACAGTAGCCAGGATGTGCTAGTCAACTCAGCTGAGGGTGAATTCAGTTAAACTATTTTCTTAACACAATATTCAGTACACGTCTACTGACACTGAAGTTTTTGTGTTATTTGAGTATTCTGTATGGTGACTATTACAGACCACAACATCAGTGTGTTCTGTCATCAATGTAGGTCCACCTTGATGTTTCTAGAAAGAAGCTGAAGGTTTCCAATGTCCCCCCTTCCATGCCAGAGGAGAGAATGAAGGATCGGCTCGAGATGAGTTTTTCCAGACCCAGCCAAGGAGGAGGAGAGGTGGAGAGTGTGGAGTATGATAAGAACACTGGGACAGGGCAGATTACCTTCCTTAACCCTGGAGGTACACATCCCTGGGCCACATTTACAAAGACAATGGGGTACTGTAAATGTGTCCTACAGTTCTCAGTGGATTTGCAGCCACATCATGGCACACTATATATTTAGCTCCTGCATAAGTGTGTTTACGAAGATGTAAGCTCATTATACAGACAGCTCCTGAAAATGGGAAGATGGGACCGAAACTCCAAACACATTCTTTAAAGGAGGGATAGCTCTGTAGACACACTTTACCAGAGGGATTTGCCTGCAATTACCAAACTCATTTAAGGAAATAATAAAATTAAAAAATATTTAGTTCTGCAGTGAAACTGCACCTGACAAGTGTTACTCATACAATATTGAAGTCTATATCATTCATGCAATAAGAGCCGAAATTGAAATTATAAAGCAGGATAATAAGGGCAAAATCTAAATAAATCTAAATATAAGCCTCGTCAGCTAGTGGAGAGAGACGGTTGGAGGTGGTGGTAGAGATGGAGTGGATATCTTGCCAACACTGAGGTGAATGTAGCCATAAATTATCACCATAAATATTTTATCAAAAGAAGGATAGAGTGTAGTAGTCTGTGGTGATTTCACAGTTTACCTATGGCCAAGTTCATGCAAATTTATTCAAGTTTGATAAACTAAAAAAACAACAGCCTCTGCTGTTTGTTGGCTGTTACAAATGATCAGATATCTTAGATACACGTCATGTATGAGGTTAATCTTTAAAAGTCTTAGTCAGATTCAGAAAACTGTTAATACACTACACTTCTCAACGTATAAGTTTAAGGACTGATTGCTATGACTGCACCTCGAGATATCTGAGGTGACAAGCTGAGCAAGCTTTCAACATTCAAATCAATTTATTTCCATGTCAACTCATACCCACCAAAACTATAATGCTGAAGTAAGTGTGTGTGTGTGTGTGTGTGTGTAGTTGCTGAGATCCTGGCTCTGATGGGATGGTACCTTGTGGATCTGGACTCTGAAGTAAATGTGCAGGTTGGACCCATTAACAAGTACCAGCTGCGCAAGTTCCAGGTAAGACCAAATACAAAGATGAGTCACATTTATCTGACTTCAGTCACTGGATTTCCTAGTAGTACCAATCACATGCTGATTTATGAAGTCATTGACATTTTAGTAGGAAATATTGTAAGTTCTACTCCACTACAACATACTGAATTTTCATTTCTTATCATTGAAGTGAAGTCAAATGTTGCCATTGTATGTTTGATTTAGAATGACAATCTTAACTTCATCCCTTATTTATTTTTAAAAGTAACATTCAAAAACATATTCATTGATCAAAATACAGTGTCTACATCACTCATCTTTAATATTAGTCAGTGGTTTACATAAAATGCCTCATTTAGTATCAAATAAAAATAAAAATTGATCAAATATAGATCAACAGCTGTTGTCAACTTGCGGTTACTTAAGTGGTACAATGTCTATTAATGTCTATGTCCTCATTGGACTCTGAAGAAGGGAAAAATGCTGTGTAACAAACTGTGTACAAAGAGATGATTAAGCTGATGTTGGTGATTCATTTCAGACTTTCTGTGGCTCTCCGAAGCGAACCATCCTCCTGGATGACATCGAGGACAGGGTGGATGAGGAGGAACTGCAGGACAACCTGGAGATCCACTTCCAGAAGCCCAGCAACTATGGTGGCGAGATAGAGAGCATCAAGTACATCTCCAGGGGAAAGGCCCTTCAGGCCTTTTTTCTCTGTGAGAACAAGTTGAAGATGGACAATCAACTTTAACCAGCAGAAGCCAAACTTCTTAAACCTACAACATGTAAGGAAAGTAAACAGAGCTCTTCCCCATCCATAGGGAACCAGCTGGCCTCCTATGATTAGTAGAAACAGAAAATCATGTGTGTAATATGTTTTGAATTTTTTGGAAAATTCACTTATTCACTGTTCAAGTGAATGTCAGATAAGAATATTTAGTGATTTCATATCTGTAAATCCAGTAATTTTTTTCTATTTTTTTCTGATGGTGGGGGATGTATGGTTGGCCATCGGCATGATCAGAATCATGTTCCATGCAGCCTGTAGCCAGAAACAGACTGCCCTGATACATTTATGTATTGAACTGTATATATGTGTATCATCTTGAAAGTAATGTCACAGCCTGATTGTATGTAGATGGCAGGTACAGCCTTACAATCATATCTATATTTGCATATGTAATTCACAATATGATGTACTTGGTTTTTTAATGCTATGCAGTACCTTGGAAAGTTCAGCCCTGAAATTCACAGATCTCTTAATGACTGAACTTCCTTGGCCATATTTTTTGTCTCTGACCCGTACCTTAAACCATTTGCCCACTACATTGCTGTCACTGTCCCTCTGAATACCTGTTAACAGATTTCAAGGCCCAAAATCTATTGTTTAAACTTGTGCCTAAATGGTCAGTCTATTTTTCTTCTCTATATGTTCTAATTAAAAGAGTATTTAAAATTCTGAATTATCACAGGAATTGTGTTTTTTAATGACAGACACTGGATACATATGTACAATTGTACACATACAAGTTGATTCAATATGCAGTTTGACTTATCACACAGTAACCTAGTGTAGAGGTTACTGTGTTATTACATCACATAAATTGTGAAGTAAAATCTTCATACCATCTGAAACCTCAGAAAAAGTTATTTAACACACATTTTTTTTCTGTCTATTCTTCTGAGAGAGTCTTCCTTCTTTTCCTTTAAAGTTATGGAAGGCTACCTGTGGACCAGTTCTACAATTATATTGTACATATAATTGATAGAGCTTATCAGTTTATTTGTTTAAATATTTTGTGACTAACATGTTTTGTTTTTAAGTCATCTGAACATAACTCATTCAATGCAGAACATTTATCATGTTCATTTATCATTTTTTACATAAATGATCTGTCTTTATTAAACGGTCAAATCAGAGAAAAATGTTACATAGTCCCCAAATAACTCTTCCTGCATAAAATCCATAGTTATCTGGTTACTAACCTGACATTTACATCACTGCAGTTTTTCAGTTTTGTACAGGAATTTAAATGCTCAAATACAAATGACACAGGAAGTCATTTTGATGACATCTGACACATTATCCCCTAGCTCCTCAATTCATATGTTATAATAGTGTACCATAGGGTTTTTTTGACAATCATACCTAGCATCACATTAGTTGTTTTGGTTTTCCTTCTGAAAATAGACTTTTAATGATTCAGTCTTTTAAAATTAATACCTCAATTATAGATGTAATAAATGTGTCACTGAAAGTTGAAGAAAGTGTTGGACTAGCAGTTGTGTGGCAAAGGGTGGTAAAGTTTGACCTTTACAACATTGCGAGAAACAGCATGTTCATTTACATTTAAGTAACAATACACTGTGTGCAAGCATTTAGTGACCAAATTATACCTAAAATATCCCTCAGTTATTATACCTCACCATACTGCTAACCCTAACCTCTCATACATCAACTGAATGTGTGGCTTCAAAAATTACACACACAACTATAGAAAAAAGGAACTATGTTAAGCTTCAGACAAAGACAAAGATATGCAGCTAGGAGGATTAATTCCACAAATTTTCTGATTATTTCCATTGGTTTCAGCAGGACACTATGACTGGATACAGCTAAGGCTGACAATATACACAAGTTAGTATATGCAAGTCTGCTCGTATGTTGTGTTGGTGTTCACTCCGATAATTTTTGCAACTATTTTTGCTCCTGCTGAGGTTACCATAGCACACTGCAAATCCAGACATAAAACAGTCACATACATTGAAAGAGTTCAAGTTCAGTTTAGTCTTATGTTGAATTTTAATTCAAGAAATTCAACATAAGACTGAGACACAGTTTGCTGACAGTAACTGTCCCAAGTTCCAAGGTCCTTGATAAATGAAAAATACCCCAACTCCAACTGGCCCAACTGGTGTTAAGATGTGATGACCTAGATCTGGATCAGAACACAACATCTGGAAGAAGACTACATACCCATAGATCACAGTGTGGGCAAAATTTAGATAATACACTCATATAAAGACGTAATTAATATTTGGTGTATATGCAAGGAATTGCGTGGAGGAGCAAAACAAATACATAATAATGCTTCAATTCATTTGTACTGCATGTTCAATTTGTTCACCATTGAGAGGTTATAGAGCAATTTGTTTTTAAATGAGTGAATATCTTTTGGAACAATGCTATTCATCCTCAAGTAGAGTGGAGCAAAGCCTCACCAACACACGTTGTGCTGGGTATTTTCAAGAGCTCTCTGTAGTTACAGGTGATGGTGTATCTTTCATGCACATCATCCAGATTCCTATTTGTCTGATGGATTCTGCCGGTTGTGTGCCTCCATAAAATCTACTTGTCAGTCTGCACACTGCCTTCATTTTCAAATGATACCCAACCCATAGATACTTCACAACCTCTGATCCTCAGTTTTGAGTCTTAGCTGAGAGAGCCTCCCAGCACTGTCCTAAGCAGTATGCATTTGTGTTTACATGATAGCACAGCTCTTAGCTTTGGTCTGATGATAGTGTGTTACCACAGTGGGCAGTTCTCCTCCACTATGAGACATCCTCTTACTGCTTCGAGAGGACTTCTGCCGTTTCATGCTCTTGTTGTTTTCGTTGACACAGGCCAATGTGGCCACGTGAAAGATGTCTCGGACACTGTTCTCAGACTGCAAGGAGGAACACTCCAGGTAGGGGGCACTCAGCTGCTTGGCTGTGTTGGAGCCCTGGTAAAGGAATAACAGTACATCACTTTAATACTTTGCATTCGCAATATGTAGTTAAGTGTTCCTAGTGATCATTGGAACTGACACAATAAGTTGATAAGTCTGGGCCAGTATGGTGGCATATGAGATAACAGCCTGCAGGTGTCATTCCAACTTAAGTCTCCAACCATTGCTTAGAAATTCAGGTAAATGGGAGGATCTCATGTGAGGTCAATGGTGGGAAAATGGCAGATGGAAGATAGTTGGACACCTCTGGATAATACACTACCAGTCAAAAGTTTGGACAAACCTTCTCATTCAATGGTTTTTTCTTTATTTTTTTATTATTTTCTACATTGTAGATTAATACTGAAGACATCAAAACTATGAAAGAACACATATGGTAATTATTTAGTAAAGAAAAAAGTGTTAAACAAACCAGAATATGTTTTATATTTTAGATTCTTCAAAGTAGCCACCTTTTGATTTGATGACAGCTCTGCACACTCTTGGCTTTCTCTCAGTCAAGCTTCATGAGGTGGTCACCTGGAATGGTTTTCAGTTATTAACAGGTGTGCCTTTCCAAGGGTTCATTTGTGGAATTTCTTGCCTTCTTAATGTGTTTGAGACTGTCAAATCAAAAGGTGGCTAAGTAAGACCTTCCAAATGTAACAAAGACAGGTATCAAAATCAGAATTCACCCACCTGGTCATACGATACTGGAGCCTGTCTGTTGTGGGACCTGGTGAAGAGGTCTGTTCGGAGGTCTGACTTACACCCCACCAGCAGCATCTTGGTGTTGGGACAGAACTCCTCAATCTCTCCTGTCCACTGGATATAGGGGTCAAGGAACAGGAAACTGTTTGTCTGTTCTTTTTTTATATAACATCACTTTTACCAATTACCAGTAGTTAAAAATATCATACTATGTCCTACAATGTATATGTCCAGGGGATGTGGGACACATTGGCTAATTTATAAACCAGAGGGTTAGCGGTTACAGTTAACCCTGTTTTGGCTACTCATATCTATAACAAAGATTGCTGAAATAATAATCTTTTGAAATGAAAGGACAAAATATTCAGGATGGAAACTTAACTTCTCCTCTAGAAGAGGAGGTGTCTCCACCTGTAACAGGGGAAGACTTTCCTACAACTCACCTTCTTGAGAACACTGTCTAGTGTCTCTGGTCTGCTGATGTCAAAGCAGATGAGAACTGCGTCAGCATCAGGGTAAGAGAGAGGTCGCACATTGTCATAGTAGGAAGAACCTTCAAATAAAAGAAACATCTACAAGTCAGTTTTAATGTCAACTTTCGAATTTGTTGGCAAAAACAACAATTAGAAAATGTTGGGCCTCAGAAACCTAAATTATCAGCATTAAAAAAATTTGTTAATTAATAGTCTCTTGCTTCAACAAAGAGAGTGAGAGAGTCTGAGAAAATGGGGAGATGGAATGATTTTAAGATTATATGTGCTAGTTGGTGATTTTAATGTCATCCAGAGAGCCTTTGTGGGTAATTGCCTACTCTTTTTTTTTCCTAAACTGGCTCAATCACATCCTTGTATTTTTTAGTGGATTTCTGTTTTTTTTTGTTTTTTTGTTTTGTTGCATTTTATCAGCTCAGTGAGAAATCAGACTTTTGTGTGAAAATAGAAGCAATCAAAAATGTTTTTGCTGATCTGACAGATGGAAACATCACAAAAACCAACATATCGGCTTGTCTGGTAATCAATATAATGACAGAAACAATTAAAGCCATCAGGAGAGACCCTGTAAAAACTACAGGTAGGTGGTGCTATTCTCTTTTTAGCCTTGTTTTTTTAGCCTGTTTGTCAAATTAGCGCCATTAAATCTATGCTGCATCAGCTGAATCATGTCTACAGTGTACCCATGGATGCCAATACAGTTATTAATGGATTACTTTGATACTGAGGGAAACTTACAACATGAACATTCTAAGGCAAATTCTTCAATGTCTTTTTTCATATTTCTAAGCAGATTTATGGATGTTTCTGGATGGACATCAGCCATAATTAAGATTAGATCAGACTGACTTTCACCTCATCCACCTCATTGGAAATTTGTCTTTGTTTTTTTCCAATGTATAAAACAACATACATATAATGCAAATAACACAGCACACCATTAAAAACATGAATAAATATACCATATACAATAGTGCAAATTGGCAAAAGCCATAAATAAAAGATATTACTAGAAGACATAGAAAATGGTGAAAACTAGAATAAGAGATTACAAGCTATTGCTATTGAAAGTGTTAATGCTATTTGTAATGCAATAACTGATTGTGACTCATAAATCAAGTGCTAAGAATTAGTAACATAAGTAACATAAAAAACAGATTATTTATATCTTCTGTGAAAATGTACCAGCTGCTCTGATGAAGATATTCCTTCATAGTTCATTCTGACATAAACCATGTACAATATTTGCATGTAAGAATACACAAGGTAACTCTCTCAGTAAAATATCCAAGGTTGCTGATAGAGGGGGTGTCAAATGTCAAATGCTATGTACCAGTTTGATGTCAAGATAAGTGACTGGACAAACAAAAACTTTATGGCCTGCTGGTGGCTTCATATTAAAAGTAAGAAAAAACAACACTAAAAAAGCAAATTTCTTGGTAATCCCTCCAGTAGTTGTGATTATATTGTTGTCATTATATTCAGGGCCTAAGTGGTGGATTGACAGACCAATCGACAGAACCTAGAGCCAATGCCAAAGCCTAGAGCCCCACTGCTAGTGTAAATAAAAATGTACTATGGACAGAGGTACATCAACACACACCACAAAAAAGAAAAAACAAACAAAGAAACCCTCTGTAAAAGAGGAGATGAGTCTTATGACAGTCCTTCGGGGGGAAAAGCCCTTTCTCTCCTCCTCAATGCTGACAATATCTTTGTTTATACAAAGCATGGAAGGATTACAGCCATGTACATTCCACCAATGAATACTTAATACTTCTGGGTAACCTTTCAGCAAGATTTTGCAAGACACAAGTTTAATTTGTGAGCGTCAGTAAGCACCTAACAATGTGGTACAAATTTGCATGACCTCAATACTTCAACTGACAGTAGTATCTATCCACCATCTGCCTCATGCAACTAAAGCTGAGCTCTGGGATCTCATTGGATTGTGTAGTATGAATTATGGGCAAAGGAAGCTTGTATTGTCCTTCAGACAAGACAGTATACTTGATTTCCCAGACTAAGATAGTCTTTGAGTCAATGAGCGGCATCTTTATCTATTATATGGGGTATAATCTTAGTGCTGGCCTGGTGTATCTTGAATCTTCTTCTCAACCATTAGCTGAGTGGTCGGGATCCTTAATGATTCTCCTAGTGTTAGTCTTACACCATTTGGAGTAAAATGTCCTTCAGGAGGGGTAGAGCACCACGACAGCCAGACCACTTTTTGCAATCCTGTTTTTCAATCCAGTGTTTTTCCTGTACCAGACAGTTAGGTTCTCCACAAGGCAGCTCTCAAAGGTGCAGGAATAGAAATTCCAAGCTCTATTTCTTAATTCTGAGATGTTTCAGGCATTGTAAGCTTTGTAACGCTTATATAAAAATGTTACATGCAGAGAATTACTAAACATGTTAACTTGTGTACATTCTTTCAAATGCTCAGAAGACTCAACATATTCAGACACTGAAACTATTTGAATATTTGAAACCATGCACAGAGCACCTTATTTTTAATCACAAAATGTAGAGTTTTCTAGTTATTTATTAGACTTGCTTATTTCACATTGGCTTGACTATAGGAAAACTTACCTCTGGACAGAAGGGTTAAATCATTTGGTCAAGACATTTTGCTTTAAGGCCTTCCTGTCAAACACAAAAAGTATAGATTAACTAAGCTTACTGAATTATGCCATTGAATTCAAAAGAATCAGGAAGCTAGTATGCCTCATGGCATTACTGGAAGTTATAAAAATTATTCAGAACCTGATCCATGACGTCTCAAAGTGACTTTCTAATCTTCTAGCCAAGATGTGTGTATTCACAGACAGAATCCATAATTATATTATATTATATATTTTATATTTATATTATATTTTCCTTGTTATATATGATTAGTCTTTATGTCTTATAATCATATATAATAGTCTACCTTTTCTCTCATACGATGCTGAACTGATCTCATACAACAGACAGGCGAGGCATCACAAGGTTGTCTCTTACTGGTGTTAAATCTTAGCCACAACAGTCTGATTAAATATCTTCTTTCTAGATTCCTTTTGCGCACGCAGACGATGTAACCCTGAAACTATCTACTGAAAGTGGTTGACAAGACCTCACAATCCCTCCGCTCCCCACCTTTCCTTTGTTTGTATCCCATTATAAATATCTGTGCTTTTTCTGTTATCACTTGTGAGTCCTCATCTAGCTGAGCATACGCTCGGTTGTCTGAACAGCTCACCTTCTTGCAAGAATACATTAAAATATAAAAGACACTCTGGTCAGGATCAATTCTCTTTATTTCCAGTACAGACTAAATATATTTTTCCACAACATGATGAAAATAATTAATTTTATTTATTTATCTAATTAACACAAATTAAAGGAAGTGATAATTACTCAGAGTACTCCTGAAACCCCTTTTCTTTGAGCAGAAGTTCCTAAATATGCTTAAGTCTCACGCCCCAAACCTCCACATTCTTCTGTGAACAGATGCACATGGGCAGGAGTAAGCAGCTACAGCAGACTTTCATGTTTGGCAAGTCAGGTTTCTTATGTTAAACAAACTTTCTTTTCATAGTGCCATCCTTCAGGAGCTCTGGTATGAGGTTTTTCCATGGAAGAGAGAGCAGATGGAAACCCATCAGAAAGACAGAAGACCAATGGAACAAAATAAGGAATTTTACACCTTGATTCAAGAGTGTGATCTCCTCTGGGATGGGGGGCACATGTCCCCCTCACAGATTTTCCAATTGAATAAATGTTTGTTAAATCAAAATCTATCATTGAATGATGCAACACAATGGTGACTGAGCCTACAGCCCACTGGTGCATTGCAGTATTGGTGTCTATGGTGACTTTCCGATAAAACGATGAGCAGCGTACATTTTGGCTTTTAACTAGGCTTTTACTGCAAAAGACTAAGCTCTTCAACTCACCTTTTCTGGTCTCTGCCAGTGTTGAAAGTAAACAGTTACTGTGGCAGAACAAACAAACAAACAAAATAAAAGACTTATGACTACAGATGATAAAACTTAAACGTCAAAGTGTAGTGAGGTTGAACAACAGAACTGAGACAATCAAACAGTCTGTGAGATTATAACTCTAAGGTTCTCTGAATGTTGTCCAGACTATTATATTTACAAATTATATTCCTTATTCTTTTGCTGGATATTAATTTTGTGTATTTACAGATATTATCCCTGCATTTACACACAGCTTTGTTTTAAGTCAAGTGTTTTGACTGAGTTTGTAAGACATACACAGTGTACAGACACAACAGGGATGACACAGACATACCGAATGAAGATGAAAAATAACAAGATAAAACAAGCAAGCAAACATCAACAAAACAAAACAATAACAGCCAAACCACTACTATTAGATCCCTGCAGTGTGTATCTTTGTATTATTGAGAAAATGCATGACTTCGTAAACCTATCTGTCAACGGGGGGGGGGGAATAACTGTAAAGTCACACATGTGAGGTTGTGCTTAAAAAAATGACACGAAACAAGTAGTCAAAAACAGTCAATTATACCCTTGACTCCAGTGGGTTAAAAGGATTCATTCACACAAGACACCTGGACCTGATGGCATCCCTGGCTGAGCTCTCGAAGGTGTGTGAGAATCAGTTGGAAGATGTTTGCATGGACATTTTCACATTTTTTTTACTGCTATACTTTGTATTCTCAACATGTTTTATGAAGCCCACCATTGTCTCTGTCCCAAAAAAGCCCAAAAGCCTCTGTCTGAACGACTACTACCAAGTTACACCCCCTCCCTTTTGAGATGTTTTGAGGGGTAAGTCAAAACCTGCGTTACCTCTTCCCTCCTGCTAATCACTTGACCAACTTTGGTTTGCCTACATGCCAAACTGAGGATGACATCACCCTAACCCACCACACTGTACTCTTCCACCTGGACCAGAGAAATGAGGTGAGAATGCTGTTCACTGACTATGTCACAGGGAACCCCTGGGGTTTCCATGGGGCTCGTCCAGTGAGAAGCCAGAAATTTAAACCAAATTTCACACGTAGGTGAGATGTTGGAATTTGGTGCACTTCTCTGGACAGAAGGGCTGTAAAACCCCCTTTCTGACTCTAGTCAGGCTTCTCAGTTTCCATGTAGGCCTCTACAGGCTTCTCAGTTTCCATGTAGGCCTCTACAGGCTTCTCAGTTTCCATGTAGGCCTTTATTGTCTAAAGCACATGATATGACATCCCAACACTCCAGTATGGCATGGGGTTGAAACACCAGCCATGGCCCATTGGCTCACTTTTAAAGACAAGAAAATCTCAAATAAGGAATTTTGTACTCTTTTTTGCAACAAGCTCTTCCAGGATTCTTTGTTAAAAATGTCATGTGGGGAGTAGGGGACTCTAATTATATTAGATCCCCCTACATGCACTGCAATCACTGTTTGTAGGTTGAAGGCTGATGATTGGCGATCGAAAAGCTTTAACATATCGTCCAACTCTACTGCCCCTCTCCAACAGCGGGACTATGGCAGAGAGAAACAGCAGCTTTGGCGTTCAATCAGCAAGGAACCTGACCTGGACTCACGACACCAACTCTGTCATAAATATGGCAAGACAATGGCAAACACTGACATTGGAAATCTAGAGAACTATCTCTAACTATCACATGTAGCTCTTGGTGGATGGAGGCCTATTCTTGATTGTGAGTGTTTATTTGACTCTCTATCTTCATGTTCATGCTCCACAGAACTCAGGAAAATACTATGATAATTTGAGTTGAGATAATTTTATTGTGATATTTCATATCATCTAAGGACTGTTACAACAGTCATCTATAAAAACATTTGTGTGTAAAACACACATACCCATGGCACACCCATTGCTCCCTTTTGAGCTCAGAATCCCACTGTGGGGCCACCCTGGGCATACCACTGTGTGACTTCAGTCCAAACAGAAACATGAACATCTTCAACATGACCCTAGCAGCTATCTCCACTCTCTGTAGCTGATGTAGCAGAGCCACTATGTGTTAATCTGACAAACATCATAATGCATGAAACTAGGTAGAGCACAACTGAATTCACTAGCTTGGCTAGAAATCACTTTCAGTGTATTGAGATCAGGCCACATAACATTGAATCATCAGAAACAGATGTGTGAATAGTAATTTCCCCTGAGGAATAAGTCTTCACTCTACTCCTAATATCTGTTTTGTTAATCACCAACCTAGGTAGAAAAACAGCTAAATTTGTGGCAGATATCCTCCTGGGCAGAGTGAGTGCACACTCTTCTCATTTTTTACGTCAACAACTGAATTCTTGGTTAAATGTGGAATGGGAGAAAAAACAACTCAATGCCCAACTCATTTAAGTTGCATATAAATTAGTTTGTATAAATAATAATATAGCCAACAGTTAGAGAAGGCAGGCAACAATGATTCTCCTCTACTGGACCAGTATGAGTGTGTATGTTGAATGGTGTGGTCGGAGCATTTCATATGTTGGCTCCAGTGAAATTCGACTCTTAGTTTATATCCAGAGCTCCAGAGCTGGGGCTTTGCCTACATTCCAGACATACAGCGTCACAGTCTTTCTGTGGAACTTGCTAGTGTTGGATAAACTACAGCTTACACCCATGCTTCACAACAGGCAGCCCACCCACCTATGAGTCAGGGAGTCCAACATTTTGCATTCCCCTATTTTTAAGGCTGGGGGTAGACTCAATTACCCCAATCGCTCCCCTCATAACCAAGCCCTCCTCAGAATCTGGACTGATTTGACAAAAATCTAAAAAACCCAACTGAAACTGATCCATGACCACGATTATGCTCACCAAGAGTTTTAGGAACATTGTCCCGAGTCACAATAGCTCTGCAGCACAAAACATGAGCTTTTTAGATATATTAAGATATTTATGCCATAGATTCATTTTCTAGTCAAAACCTGGTAGTATGTACATTACCCACAATGCAATTTAACCACCAACAGATTTGGGTGTGTTAGCTAGTAGTGGCTAAAGCCTCCAGCCTGCAGCAGAGATCAAGATATAGAGGTCATATAGAGGTCTGGTAAGCTCACTTTAATCTAACTCCACACCCACAGCAAGCACTGACTCAAGTCCGTCGACCCAAACTGATTCTGAGGATCAGTCCAGATGGCTGACCCAGGTGTATATTAATAAATTGGTATCAGCTAAAAGTGAACTAATTTGGCTGGATCCCTAAGTGAAAATTAGAGTTACCATAGCAGCCAAACAAATATATATATTGGGGGTGGGTAAGTTAACAGGTTATTATCATTATTTTATCACACATTAGCGCTAGTGATGTATCATTTGCAAATGAGAGCCGACTCCTGTCGGGGAGAGTCAAATCTTCAACCGCTCCTGCTAAGCTCTGCTGAGAATTTATGCAGGCAGTGGCGGGACTTTATTTTGATGGGCACACCATCACATGCAATCACATGCATGGACAGACTAGTATCATACTATTATATAAAAGAAGGAAGGGGAACAGATGCTCCAAAGACAAGCGAGTGTAGTGGTACAGGCCAGCCAGGTCACTGGCTTTGAATACACATACAGACAAAACATGGGTCACAGGAGGAGTGGAATATTGATCAGTATTGGCTTGGGATGGGTGTCATTATGTGTCTCAACCAATCAGATCATTTGGGGTGGGCCTAAGACTGCAGCAGCACTCACATGAACCGGACAAGAACTGGTGGGGACAGAAAATTGGAGATAGGTACCGAACTCTTACATAAACATATTCATTTCAAATCTCTTCCAGACGGCGGAGTTGATAGAACCTGTTAAAAGAAAAATATTACCAAAAAGAAAAAAAAAAAGTGCTGTTAAAAAGCATCTTATTTGTTAAAAGTGTTTGCAAACCAAATGTTATTGCACTTTTGTTCAAATAGCAGTACTTTTAAAATAAAAGTGCACAATACACTACTTTTGAATTCATTCAATGCAATTAATTATTAATTATTCATTAGTAATGATTAATTAATGTGATTAACCTTCTGCAAATAATTGCAGAAAATCATGCAATTAATCGCGATTAAAAATTTTAATCGTTGCCCAGCACACTAATATACAATGGTGTGAAAAAGTGTTTGCCCCCTTCCTGATTTCTTATTTTTTTGCATGTTTGTCACACTTAAATGTTTCAGATCATCAAACAAATTTAAATATTAGTCAAAGACAACACAAGTAAACACAAAATGCAGTTTTTAAATGAAGGTTTTTATTATTAAGGGAGAAAAAAAATCCAAACCTACATGGCCCTGTGTGAAAAAGTGATTGCCCCCCTGTTAAAACATAACTTAACTGTGGTTTATGACAACCTGAGTTCAATTTCTCTAGCCACACCCAGGCCTGATTACTGCCACACCTGTTCTCAATCAAAAAAATCACTTAAATAGGACCTGCCTGACAAAGTGAAGTAGACCAAAAGATCCTCAAAAGCTAGACATCATGCTGAGATCCAAAGAAATTCAGGAACAAATGAGAAAGAAAGTAACTTGAGATCTATCAGTCTGGAAAAGATTATAAAGCCATTTCAAAAGCTTTGGGACTCCAGCAAACCACAGTGAGAGCCATTATTGTCCACAAATGGCGAAAACATGGAACAGTGGTGAACCTTCCCAGGAGTGGCCGGCTGACCAAAATTACCCCAAGAGCGCAGCGACAACTCATTCCAAGAGGTCACAAAAGACCCCACAACAACATCCAAAGAACTGCAGGCCTCACTTGCCTCAGTTAAGGTCACTGTTCATGACTCCACCATAAAAAAGAGACTGGGCAAAAATGGCCTGCATGGCAGAGTTCCAAGACGAAAAACCACTGCTGAGCAAAACATTAAACATTAAGGCTCGTCTGATTTTTGCTAGAAAACATCTTGATGATCCCCAAGACTTTTGGGGAAAATACTCTTTGGACTGACAAGACAAAAGTTGAACTTTTTGGAAGGTGTGTGTCCCATTACATCTGGTAAAAGTAAAAGCAAAAGTAACACCGCATTTCAGAAAAAGAACATCATACCAACAGTAAAATATGGTGGTGGTAGTGTGATGGTCTGGGGCTGTTTTGCTGCTTCAGGACCTGGAAGACTTGCTGTGATAAATGGAACCATGAATTCTGCTGTCTACCAAAAAATCCTGAAGGAGAATGTCCGGCCATCTCTTCGTGACCTCAAGATGAAATGAACTTGGGTTCTGCAGCAGGACAATGATCCAAAACACACCAGCAAGTCCACCTCTGAATGGCTGAAGGAAAAACAAAATGAAGAACTTTGGAGTGGCCTAGTCAAAGTCCTGACCTGAATCCTATTGAGATGCTGTGACATGACCTTAAAAAGGCGGTTCAATGCTCGAAAACCCTCCAATGTGGCTGAATTACAACAATTCTGCAAAGATGAGTGGGCCAAAATTCCTCCACAGCGCTGTAAAAGACTCATTGCAAGTTATCGCAAACACTTGATTGCAGTTTGTTGCTGCTAAGGGCAGCCCAACCAGTTATTAGGTTTAGGGGGCAATCACTTTTTCACACAGGGCCATGTAGGTTTGTATTTTTTTTTTTTCTCCCTTAATAATAAGAAGCTTCATTTAAAAACTGCATTTTGTGTTTACTTGTGTTGTCTTTGACTAATATTTAAATTTGTTTGTTGATCTGAAACATTTAAGTGTGACAAACATGCAAAAAAACAAGAAATCAGGAAGGGGGCAAACACTTTTTCACACCACCACTGTATACACATGCATGCACACACACACGAGAGAGAGAGAGAGAGAGGAAGAGGTCCATTAGCCATTATTAAAATCCTTCAACTGCAACACAGCAATAACCAGAATATAATTTTAGCATTGCATTGGTCCAGTGATAATGTCCAAATTACATCTTCCCATTGTCCACCAATTTATTGTACGTGAGTACGATGAACTGGCAGTAAGTAATAAATAGCATGGATAGATTAATAGCATATTAGAAAAGAAATTATAATGTGCAAAGTGCAAACTACTTTGAAACAAATCACTAAAAAAATAACATTTAGGTCTTTTCAACAGAATCCCAACGTCCTTTTTTCAGATGTACGCTTTCTTTTTTTCCCCTATAAACAAGAAGGCCTGTCACTAAATGACAAAGTTAAATAATTGGTCATGTTGAAGATTCCTCATTGGCTCTTTTAAAATAAATATGTGGAATGGTGATTATGCATTTTACATAACACTATGGGCACAGCCACAGCCACTACCACTAATTCTCCCAGATACACCATGTGACAGTTCTGAGTGTGTAAGGAGATAACCTCAGAGAAAGGGAATTTGACCAATAACCCACTTCGTAAAAATTAATCTTCCAAAAAACGAGGCTATCCCATCTTTTCTGAAAGGGGTTAGAGTGAAGGTTAAAATTAGATTTGTTCGATAATTTCTAAAAGCGCATTATTGTATTTATTAATCTCTCATGATGGATGGGTGGCTGACAATCTTATAGCATACATCAGATTATTAGTGGATTCTTGCTTAATAAAAATGATGCACACACACACAAACACAGACACACACACCCAGAGAGAGAGAGAGAGGACTCAAAAATAAAGGGGTCATTTGAGGTGTTTTTGCTGAATACTTAAAACAAATATATTCGCCCCCATTACCAACTTCTTAAGTAATCTGAAGAGGGTCAACACCACAAAAACAACTAAAGGGAAAGTTGTTGATGAAAAAAGTCAGTCATATTACATAGTACACATAATTATGTACTCATGTGTTGAATAATAATGTGTTAATGTTACCAGGCTATATGGTTTGAGGATTATGTTTGTAAATCGATGTTTAAATAAAAAATTTGATATTTCACTTCAAAGACGCTAATTCAACATGCCTGCTGAATGGTGGGTCTCACACCTTGTTTTACCTGCTCTTCATTCACAGAACTGCCCCACTGGATACGGAAAATAAAGTAGGACTAGTGCCGGCTTCTTTTAGGAAGGACTGGCTGACGCCCATGCCATCACAGTGTGGGAGTGTCCTCACCTGAAGTGTCCCACAGCTGGAGCTCCACTCTCTGCATGTCCAGCTCGAAACTGGCCGTGTAGTTTTCAAACACCGTGGGCACGTAGCACTGCGGAGACACCTTCGGTCAGTGTGCGGCCGTGTGAACAAGCAGGGCTGTGACACATGACATTCATAGTTCTCACCTCAGGGAAGCAGTCTTTGGCGAACACGTTCAACAGAGCGCTTTTCCCACACTCACTGTCTCCTACAACCACTATTTTGCATTTGACGTTCGCATCTGAATCCATCCTGACTGCTGAAAAGTCTCCACTAGTCCGGGATTGTCCTCTAAGGCCAGAAACTAGTTACTGACACTTCCAGTCCACCAGGAGCCCACCGCTGAGAGTGCCGCTTCGCTGTTCGCCTCAGGGAAAGTCGTGTGAAACAAAGAACTGCTCTCTTTCATGCCCCAAGTGTCCGCTGCGAACGCTTAGTCCGTATATTTCCCCTCCTCAGCATGGACTCGTATTTCCATTAGTGGAGGGGGCGGGGCTCCACCGTGGGAATCCCGTTAGGAATTAGTCTGACGGCGATTCTCAGATTTGACTGGGAGGGACCTTTTTGGAGCCCCAGGCAGAACCTTCAAATGAAGGAAATGTGAGTTACACATCTCTGTTATTTCTTTAAATTGAAGCTAATTATATACTTACACTACCGCTCAAAAGTTTGGGATGACTTGCACATTTCGTTGTCTTCCAAAGAAAATCACATTGTAATGCAATTCACAAACATTTTCATGTAATTCACAAACAATTTTATCCATTTCATGAAGAATTAAAATCAATCAGATGATTTTTAAAGAATGATCTACATTTTTGCATCAATGCCTATTATCAGCAAATCTCAGTCCTCTGCATCAGTCTGGTATGGCTGCTAATCCAAGTTAGTCATTTTATATGGCTAATTGATTATTAAAAAAACATTTTGCAATAGTGTAGCACAGCTGAAAACCGTTGTACTAATAAGGGAGCAGGAAATGGAGCATGGCATTCTTTAGGTTAGTTTAGTATCTGAAGCATCAGCAGTTGTTTGTGTGTTTAAAAGCTCAAAATGGACAGAAAGAAAGAACTTTCTTTAGAGACCCATCAGTCTAATGCTGTGTTTAGTAAGGAAGGCTGTTCAATGTGAAAAACTGCAAGGAAAATTAAAATCTCTTACCATGCTGTTAACTACTTCCTTTAGAGAGCAGCACAAACTGGCTCTAACAAGGACAGAAGAGCACAGACATTGGACACTGGAAGACTGGAAAAAGGTGTAGACAGTTGAGTCCTAGTTTGAGGTCTTTGGATTCTGACTATAATGGAGTGGCCAGCAAAGTCTCCGGATCTGAAATCTCAGATTTCCTTAAAAAAATAACAGCTAGAATGCCTAAGGTCTGCCATGCTGTAATTGCTGCAAAAGGTGTTTTTTATGAAGGTTTGAAGGTTGAAAGTTTGAAGAACATATTCATCATTTCCATTAAAATCATTATTTCTAACTCTGACAATGTGAGCATATCCTGTTCATTTGCTATATTTCCTATTCAGACAGATGTGTGTTTCCATGAAAAACAAGAATATTTCCAAGAGATCCCAAACTTTTGAGCGGTAGTGTATGTACAGATATAGTTTGGCCTGATAAGAAGAATTATACAAAAAGCAGTTTGAACATATCTCAAATGTCCATGACTTAAACTGATGGCTGATGGTGGGGAACCCAGCTCTGACCTGATTTCAGAGTCGATATGCTGGCAGTAACTTCAGAACTGCTTCAGAGCTTCATACGTTGATTTTCCAATTGTGTGGAGCTCAATTGGAGACATAAAGAAGATGCTTCCAAAACTTCTATATAAACAAGCAGATGTGTTTTGTCCATGCAATTTATGCTTTTTCTACTTAAGACACTTGGGTTACATGATTACATCACTGAGTTTTATGTAAATCTAAGATGGTACCTTGCACCAAAAACTTCAGTCTGATGAAGAGCAGTGGTAGAATAAATCTGTCAACTTTGTAGCCCAGCTGTTTACGAGCTGTGTTTGTTTCCAAATAATCAATGCTCTATGTTTTCTTGAGACTTGAATGACACAAATTAATTGAATTGAATTGAACAATTTTAAAATTAATTGGTCTTTGTGGAGGTATCTGCAATCATTATACAATTAACATCATTCACTACACTGCAGCTCCCTGTACCCTATTTAGCCCATGGTCTATCTCTGGTTTATGCCTCTCAAGCTGGCACAGTTTAGGAGGACCCTAGTCATGAGGGCATCTTCCATTTTGCCAGGAGAGACCTTCACTTTTTTTATTGCTTCAGGACATAATCAGCTCAGATGCTCTGTCAGAAGAACCCAAAAGGAGTTAAACCAAGAACACCTTTAGAGGGCATACAAAACAATTATTTTCTTATTTGTTATTTATTTCATGTGCCACCAGCGTCTCTCGCCCTCTACAGCACACAATGTAGCACGAAAGCTGAACAATTCAAATGGGAGAGAGCATAAAAAAAGAGGAAAATGAATGGAAAAATTATATGAAAATATTTTTTAGGGCACGATGCCTCTGATTCCCTCCAGGTTGTCACAGCAGATCTTCATCACTCCACATCCACAGAGTTCATTACTCAGGCTCCAATTCATAAGGATGCTCCAAATAAATATGCAGTCAGTAAGACTGAGCAGAAACCACACTTTTCCTGAGCATTTAACCAGTCCAACCCTAAGGCCCCCCCGCCTCCCTTTCCGCTGTCCCCCACAGCCCCGCCCTCTCCCACAGAGGAGGCTAAGGTGCATGTGTAGGCTGACCATTGAGTAGTCAGGTGATCAGCACAAAGGACACACAGGTAAGAAACATAAAGTGAACTCTGTACAGAGAGATATAACAGACTTTACAGTGACTTTAGCTAGACTTTAGCTAGACAGTTGTAATTACTTGTCCAGCAGAAATGTGTCTACCTCTCCATCAGTCTGAATATTTAATTCAGCCTGTCCACCTCTCAAAGGCTTTGGGTTTACTCTTGTTTTATCTTGAGCTTGGTCAAATCCTTTTTCTCTGAGCTTCTTTACTTAACTGGTCATCTTCTGTTTCTTTCTCTCTGAAGTAAAAGCTTTCCCTGCTGCTAAAGCATGGACAATTCGTGGACTGAGACAAAGGTTTAAGTTTGGATATTGTGTTACACTGTACAAGAATATAAGAGATTGATGGGTTAAGCAAGAATGTTGTTATTTTGGCTTTCTTTTGTCAGTACTTGGAATTTTGATGAATTTATCACTACATACTTGAACTGGAGATTAAAAAAATGATTTCATAAGTGAGACAGTATATCAGTTATGTTATGTTATTATATAATGATTTACTTTGGAGTAGGGGCTTCTCACCTGTCTTGTCTGATATGGAAAGGGGAAGGGTTTATGTTAAATTAACAGGCTAATGCACAATCACACTCCAGGTAGCCGCCATGATAGAACAAGGTTCTGGAGCCCACCTTGTCATATATGATAGTGTAAGTCTAAACTACATTGCTCCTCGGGATAGGTAAAAACATACTTACATACATAGGTTATGAGACCAGTAGTACTGGGCCAGGGACTTATATCTTGTCATCTTCGATCATTCAAAGTAAGCAAGAGATATTATACCCCTACAAGGTGTTGGCTTAATTCCACCGCTACACAGTTACAATTTTAGTGAATATGACTAAAGGTCATATAAGTCTCGTTCGGACAATTTACAGCGCAGGACCAAGGTGAGGACAAATGGCTGGGACAGATTTTCAACATATAACATCATGGAAAATACATAAATAGATTAAAATATTGATAGAAGGAGAGGACGGCTAGATTAAAGTAGGCTATGCATTCCGTATTCTACTTTGGCTGAAAGACCTGCTGTGTACATTTCTGGTGATTCTTTCTTGTCTGTGGTGCCTCCTTGAGCAAAAAAGGTCAAAATGAGAATGTAGTAGGTGACACAGATCACTTCCTTAAGTATCTGGAAAGCTCTACTCTTTGTACTAAATTTATATTTATCACTTACAATTTGTAATTGTACCTACAATTTCAATAGCTATATTTACTGCAATTTACTGCAGTTTCTGCAATTATATTTATTCAGATTTCCATACCACATGACCATATAAAAGAAAAAAATACTTTCTACCAGATTCCTGTGCATCAATTCCAGGGTTTACTGACTAATGTTAAAATCATTTAACTTCATAATAGATAGAATCGCTGTGTGGCTTTATTCCCATTGTAGTCAGTATTCTCTGACACATTTAAAACAACTGACAGTTTCTACAGGGCATCCAGTAATTGTCAAAGGTTACAGCTAAACAGCGATGCCTTGTGTGTTGCTAGATAAAAGCAATTGTTGGTTTTGCTTTAATTTATTTCAAGCTCACCATGAAACTTTTGATTTCAGAACATAAAAGTGTTTTAAGAGACATGACCTAACTTTTCTCGCAACAAGACATTTTCTGGAACACAACCACACAGTTTCTAATTTCTCTGCTTATTTTGCACAGATCAGAGATCAAGTGTGTTTATGAACTGATGACTTGATGGTCAATAATAAAATAATACGATGTCTGTGTGACAATGGAAATGCAAGCAGATGCAGATTTTTGTTTTGGACTCTTGCTTACCGGACATTCACTCACTTACATTTACTTTTTTCTTTTTCTACTTTAAATGGAATGTGGTTTGTTAATGTCGTCAGTCGGCCCAGGGTGGGAGGATTGTAGGTAATGTACATCAGCAATGCGATGGAGAGGTTGTTGATAGGGTATTCTCTCTCACTGGTGGAGAGATGCCTCTTGGCTTCACTTGCCCCTGGACACATAATGCAACTGACTGATTGCTATTTGTGCTTGCTTTTGGAGGGGGGGTTGTTCTGTGTTGGGACTTGGCCCATTGTTTCATGATAGACCTTCACTGACAGCTGCACTATTTTCTGTTTTAACGTGTTTATGTTATGCTTCACTCCATACTTATGTGAGTACCAGATATGCAACTTTCCCCCGTCTATCTCTGTTATAAATATACTTGAGTGACCTTAAAATAATTTCATTTAATGTGAAGTGCATTAACCATGTCATCACACACCAGAATATCCTGTCCTTCTTAAACAAAGAAAAATGTCATATAGCCTTTCTCCAAGAAACCCACCTTTCTGACCTTGAACACATTAAACTGAGGAGAAGCTGGGTGTTTTACTCCTCATTCAATTCTAAAAGCGGGGGGGGGGGTGCTATTCTTCTACATCACTGTCTCCCTTTTACTCTTGATAGATCAGTAACTGATAAAGAGGGTCGCTATGCATGTACTTTTATCAGAAGCAGTGGAAGGAGCAGTGAGAGCTGCCCTGAGGGGACAAACCCTCACTGTCGTTTCAGAGCAAGACTCTTCAGACTCTACCGCTTGGTGTAGTGGTTCATGACACTGAGACCCCCTGGGTTATGTTACCATCACGTGCCATTTAGCAGTTTGTATCGGCTGACTGACTTAAAGAACATCACCCTAAAGGAATTTGCGGTCTCTAAAAAGCCTTACAAACAAAACAAAAAGGAAATCTGGGCCATCCTACAATATTGACTACTCATACTGAACCGCTATAGAAAAACACCTAAAAAAACACATACCCTTTTCCCATGATGCATTATTTCCCACAGTATGTTTCCACAGGAATGCTACATTAACAATGTAAGTAAATGAATGTACTGTATGTGTAGTTTCATCTCATTATGTGGTGGGAGGAGAGTTGCCAAACAAGTCTGAGCTCAGAGTATTTACCAACGTCCTCTTTAGTGTAATTGAAACTGGTTATTCTATGTGTCTAAAGACATGTGACAGGTTAACTAGCTTTCTGTGTCTGTAAAAACAGAAGCCTATTTATAAAGAGAGATAGCTTACTGTAAAAGACCTATGGCCATGACTGTATTATGGCCATATTATTTAAGTTGAACTTGAGCAGAGAAATGTTGTAGAGACAGCAATGCAATTTAGATTTTTTTTTTTTAAAGAAGAACTTGAGCTGGTTTAGGGTGCCATTGAGGTTGTAGGTCTGTAAAGACCATAGACACACTTGACTAGCCCATCTGTCCTTTTCAGATAAACACTGAGGTGTTTAATGAGGAGTATTAACAGTAAACTTGAAAGGGTATTTCACCATCTTGGTGAAGGTGAAGGACTTGGTAGAAACGATGAAAAAAATTAAACTTTTTAAACTTTATCTTATCCATATATCATTTTACAGACTTAATTGTTGTACTGGTATGTGTGTAATGCCATTATTTATGTAATTCCTGCTGCTGGATTTTCTCTAGTGGGACAATAAAGTACTGAACTGAGGTGAACTGATTGTAGCATCTCTAATAGGGCCCTCTCTGCCTTGCCACTCTTACCAGTTTGCAACACAACCCAAGTTTGCCCAAGTTGAGACTGCTCCTCTGACAGTTCACAGTGGATCCTGCCTAATGGTTAAAAAAACACTAAATGGCTCACATACAGTCAAAATGAATGAAAGTTTCACAAAATGACAAACACAGAATGGCATATAGTTCTCTATGTGCCCTGTGTCTGGTTTTTAAGGATCTCATAAATTAATCTGAAATTTATTGCAACACAATGACTAGCCTGTCTTAAGTGGCATTTACCTTGTGTTGCTACACCTAGCTTGGCAGTGACAGTACACCTAACTTGACAGTACAGCACTTGACACAACCTTGACATACATGTAAAGGCATCTGATAAAAAATGTGTTTTAAAAGGGCCATAGCAGGAATTATTCTCCATCAGTGTGATGTTTGGCCAATCATATTCACCATGAGGTAGCGACTCCCGCACATCAAACTGTATTATGGAAATACTAATTACAATGAACTCATTATATCACTGTAGTACAATTTCATCTTCACTATGACAGTGGAGTTTACTAACTTGTGATTAAATATTCCCTCTTTCCGACTACTTCCTCTACTGAGATAGATGAGGAGAGAGTAACCTTTCCTTTCCTTTAGTGTTAATTACTAATTGGAGCAAGACTTTCCCTTCCACAGGAGAGGTACATGAAGATGGTTGAATATCAGAATAAAATGACTCCTTATTCAACTTGTCTCTGCCACACTTTAAATTCCTTCAGATTACACAAGTTCTTTATTAAAAAGACTACATTTAATTTAAAGATGATGTGATAAGCTCTAACTTACATTTTGGGTTTCATTGAAAATGATTAAATGATGGAGTAGGCCCTGAGCATGGTGCAGTTTTTTTGATGTTGTTGTGAACAAAGTAAGAGTTTACGCTGTCACCCACCAACCTACTCTCTCTGAGCAGACTAAGAAAGCTATATACAGTGTGATGTGTGAAATAAATAGTCATTCTGTTTGGATAGACACTGTCAAATATCCAGTAGAATTTTAGAATTTTCCACCTACTGTGGTGTCAGTGGATTTGTGTAGAAGAAAAAAAACTATAGACATGGAATAATAAAACCTTTGTTGAATCTAGTCAACAGCCTATGATTTAACCAAGGTCTGCTGTGGAACATTGTGTGTGTGCATTCAATTTTGGGAGGGAACATAAATGGTACAACTGCCACCAAGAGCCCTTCAGGTGAGCCCACATTCCCTTATATCCCTTAATAAGGGATAATGTTATATCCCTTATTACGGAATGTCAAGATTCTGGTGTCTGATCAGCAAAGGCAGGAGTGTCATCTCAAGTCCAACCTGGAGAGCCCCAGGAAATAAATGTCACCACATATCATTACAAGCATGCAGATTGATGACATTAAAGTTCTCTGCAAACAAGACATAACTTTTTATTTGAAAGAAGCTAACAAATAAAGAATTTAAACCTGGATGTATGCGTTAACTTTTGACATGATATTTCAGTTATGCAATTGGACCTGAATTTGGATGTGCACATTCACACATCATACTTTATTTGGACATATTTTTATTGAAAGACATATTTGGGCCTCATTTGTACATAGCCAACATTTACCTTTCTCCTCACCTATAGAAATATGATCCCCACCACATACCACTGTACAGTAGACAGTAGTTTAATCTATAGTCCTGGTTCATGTCCAGCACAGACAGTGGATTGGAGTGTGTACTGGTAGCTGAAGAGGTGCTAGTTAACCTCATGTGCTCCCTAGAGATGCCCTTGAGCAAGGCACTGAGCCCCTTACTACCTACAGCACCTGAATGTATGATGTCTCTTTGCAACTAATATCTATGTGCAATGAAAATGAGAACAGGACAAAGAACAAGAAGAAGAGGGAGAAAAAAATAATTTCCCCAGGAGTACTTAAATATAAGTGCTTATTTAGCCAGTGGAGTTAAAGTTGAGAATTGTAAAGTATTGCCACCTTGTGGCTTCATAGAAATTTGCCAAGTAGAGACAAGTAAAGGAGCACATTTCCTGGAAGAATAGGTGACCTGCAGAACATTGAGACTTTGTAAATGTATCAATTTGAGATCTTTAAAGGCTCTCAGATGAAAATGTCTGAACATACAGTTAGACAGCCTATCACAGCAACTCTTCATCCTGGAGACTGAAGATGCTGAATATCAAATCATCACTAACAAAAGCAGAGATCATTTCTGACATGAGGAAACATCTAGCAGTTAACTTTATTTTCATTTTGTCATACGTTTAATGGCTAGGTTGACCAATGTACTTTACTGGATTTGGATCATATGAAATTTATGGTGGAGCATAAAGTTGAAACACAACATAATATTTGTCATTTTTTTAAAACAGGCACATTTGTACAGTATGTTTTATGTGGTTTAGTTGTATGATGGAGAGTGATTGTGGAAATATGTTTAAAGGTTATATTGTTTATATGTGGTAGTATGATGTAACTCACACAATGTGTCCCGGTTTATACACTATAGCAGACAGAGGTAGGTGTGTATGGAAGCCCTGCAGCATGCATTGGGACAACAGACATACTGTAAGTTCCTTGCTGTAACTAGTGCTCCTGTGTTTTACCCATATAGGGGAAAACCTTTTGGCATGATTTAAGTGTATTTCTAATAACTTAACAGTTTAACAGAGTTTCAGAATACAGGGATGATATTTGGGCATGTGCGTTCAAACAGTGACCCCAACACCTAACACCAGTATCTCAGCTGTCATGTCATATCTGTTGAGTTGAGTGTAGTTTAGTATGCATGAATCATATCTTTTGAATCAGGCTTTTAATGAATGCAACTGCAGAAGGAAGCACTGACAGTGTCGAGATGAATTATCGAGATAATAGAGGCCGCACACACTGGCCACACTCCAGACCAGAGGGTGGCGCTAAAGGGTATTCTAGTTGATTGCCAAACGCCACCCATTTCAGCCAATACACAATGATAAGAGCGCATGCGCCAGGTCAAGGTGACGCTAGTATGGCGGAATTTAGAAGTAGATGCTGTACCCTGCGTAGTTTTGAACGAGCCCGGCCCTTGTACGAGCAATAAAGAAGATCACAGAACGTTGTTAGATAGAAGTCGTGTGTGTTTCTGCCCTTTACTTTGAACTTCGGAGCGCCAGGTAAATTCGTGTTCCTTTGCTAATCTATAGTAATACCTAGCTAGTGTTACGTTACTATTTCAATCCGAGACCTGCCTTCAGTCAGTTTTCAAGGACTGGGGGCTTGACCAGGCATCAAGGTACATTAGTGTCAGACTGATATGAGAAAGTCTTATGACCGTCTGAATCACTCAGGCTAGACGTCCTCGTTTTCTTTTTCTGGCTCAGGGTTGAGGTTGTAACATGAAATGTGTCAGAGTAGATGTGTTTGGAATTGTTCACTTTACCGTATATGTTTATATATGTCAATAGTTGTTGACTGCTTTATCCTCTACTCTTACAGAAACATAACTGGATACTGCAAGAAGTCAGAGGCACACCAGGATGGCCAGTGTAAGTGACATGGTTAGATAAAACTATGTGTGTTTGATTGACTAAGACGGGTATGTGTGTACTTACAATGTTAACTTTATTAGGTAGCTAAAGCTGTTGCAATTCGATCCAACCGACTGATTGTCTTGCTTTTATATGGGAAGGAAAAAAAAAACAAATCACAAAGCACCTTTCAGAATCAGAATACTTTATCTCCGGGGTATTGTTATATAAGTATAAGTATTAAGTATTGTTATATATATTATTCAAAATAATGTAGCTCAGTGTAATACCACCTTAACTATGACCGCAGCTAATAACTATTGAAAATGAATGCATCATTGAAAGGGCACATTTCTGCCAATTTTAACAGATACTTTGTAAGTGTAATTTATGGCAGAGTGGTTGTACCAAATGAAGAGGCCACTGAGTGTATGAGTCAGCAAGGACAGACTCAATGAAAACTGGGCTTTTTGACTCAGACACCACCAAACCCCCCAGCAATACACTGGCAACACAACCCATGCTCTCGGTCAACAAGGTGACTGAACAGTCGTCATAACTGTCAAGTTTAGTTTAGCTGTGTGTCAAAGAATGTCTGATGGGCAGAAACGAACTCCCAAAAGAAAGTTCCACCTGGTAGATTTCCATGCTTGCGACACTCATGTCATGTCTCATGTAAAAAAAAAATTGAAAAACTAAAACAAAAAAAAAAACAAAAAAAAAATGAAAATCATGTTTTCACAATCTATCAGTCAATGAAACCTCAGTTTCATTAATTCACTTATGTAGTTCCAGCTGTGGAGAGAAAACAAAGAACGTTAAATATTAAATACAGTTTACAACCTTCTACTTACCTCCAGCTTCACCCTTTTTAATTGCAGCTTCTTGTATTTCATTTTCAGCCTCTGACACTCCATACTCAGCTTTTTACTTTCAGTAGATGAAGTTTACATTTGTGTACAGCACAGGATGTCCTGTGACAGAGGAAATGTTTTAGTGAGTGACTGAGTATGTAGGTGGTAACAGTAATATGAATACTATGCAGTCTAATATGCAGTAGGGTGTATGGGTGATAATTAGGCCTATTAGTATAGCTATGGAGCCATCTAACTGCAAACAGAGGAACACTGAGTTGTTAAAGTAGGATAACACAGAAAAGCATGAGATGCACAGTATTTTATTTAAAAAAAGAAAAGAAAATTAAAATAACTACTCACACATGGGTTAGCCATGTCCTCAGTATCTGGGGTCTGGAAGTCAATTAAGCGTATGGTGTCTCCCATCACTGACAGATACAGGTACACCATTAGTTATTACAATTGAGAGACTGACACTCATTTGAGGAGTAGAGGACAAAACCTCCTACATACTGATCCCGAGCACTTTGGGGAAGTCATTCTAAAGAGGTCTGCCCATCTATTCCCTCCGCCAGTGGCTGTCCCTGCCTGCTGCTCAGAGCTCCTCTGCTGGTGTGAGATTTTCAGGTGGAGGTTCCCCACCAGTGGCAGAGGCCTCAGCTCAACACTTTTTTGGACAAACACATTTCACATTTCTTTACAGGCTACTTACCACTCTGGAGGTTGTTTTTGTATTTAATTTTAACCTGCTGCCAGGTTCGCTTCTGGTTGTTAAGGCTGCTCCTGCTTAGATCAGATAAGATAAGATAATCTTTTATTGATCCCACAGCAGGGGAAATTTCACTGTTACAGCAGCTCAAAAACAGCAATTAAAGATAGAGATTAAATAATAGAGACAATATAAACACAAAAACAATATGTACATGTACACACATTTACATACACAGCCTCACCCAGTTAGATGTGCAGTGATGACGTGTTATTGCAGAGGTGTAGCCAGGCTATGCAAGCCTTGCTTGAATTAGCCTTGATTAGATGAGGCTGAAATGTGTTAGTGGAACAAGGCTTAATTGGGAGACAATGTTAGGTCAAGCAAGGCTTTCTCGAGTCAGCCTGCCTTTCTTCAGCTACGTTGATGGAATAACCCCCAGGCTGCTGCTCTCCCAGGAATCATCATATCGCAGATGTGGCATGTCTGCCTCCTGTGAGTCCCAGGTGAATTTCTCCAGAGGCCATAAAAACAGACTGACATTTGTATTCTGCACTATGAAATGAGACAAAATAATTTCTTTTTAATCTAGTAATCTAATTATAGCTATAGCAAAAGAACTAGAGCATGGCCTTTACACACATAAAGAGATATTGAATAAGTAGGTTATGAGAAACAAGATTTTCTCACCACAATAAGAAATAATACACCACTTTATTATATTGTATAATAAATAGCTAAACACTATAACCTTCATTTGGAACAATTCAAATCACAGGGTTAACACTAGACATGAAATGTCTCAAAAGTAATGTCTAAGAAGCTTATAAAAAAATATTTAAACAATGAGCACTGGCGTATTTAACAGCTTAGATGCTTTATAAGAGAAAGTGTCGTGAATAATATTAACTAAGCCGTGAACCACTTCTGAGACATTGTGAGAGCACAACTTTCAGATAAAACAAAGCTAACCATTAGTGTGACCATTAGCATTAGACTCGGGAAGCTAATGTTCGCTTGGCTTGAATGTCACAGTAATATGTGATTCACCGCAGACTCTTACTGTAACACATCGTATTTTTGTGGGTGATTTGATAGAAAATCACACATAAATCAAGTAGTAAATTGGTGACCCAGAAAAGTGCTGGCGCGCTGACTGGGTGCTGCATGTTCACGAACTTTGGTTGACACTGCGTCAGACAATCCTGCTTTGATTGGTTGTTTGACCCATGACCCAGGCACAGTGGATTTTGGCTTTAAATGGCTTTATGGCCCTTTTCCACTAGTACCTACTCTACTCTGCTCGACTTGACTCGCCTTTTGGTTTGTACGCCGGTTTATGCGGCGTTTCCATTACGTGTTAGTACCTGGTACCAGGTTCCAAGCGAGCTGAGTCGAGCCGAAAATGTGACGTCGGCAGACGGCAGGCCACTGATTGGCCAGGGTGTGACGTCACTAGATGAATCAGGAGCGCGACTCGTTCATAAGAGTCAACCGCGCCATTTTTAAAACACAATAACAACAACGAACACGACGTCAGAGATGGCTGCACAGAAAGTCAACCCCGCGTGGAGCAACGACGAAGGTCCAGACATTTCTTTGTCTGGTGGCTGAGGAGAGGATTCAGCGGGATCTAGACGGAGCGACCCATAACGAGAAAGTGTACCGGGAGGTCTCCGAGCTGATGGCCACCCATGGATACAACCGGACAGTGAGGCAGTGCTGGGAAAAGCTGAAGAAACGGAAAGAATGGAAGTGGTTCGGCCAAATGGACGACTTTTGCTCGCCGACCGGCAGGCAACGGGAGGGAGATTGGCGTCGACTCGGCCACAGCTTTGTTGGAAACCGTGATTGAGGCTGGTGAGTGTGTGACTGTTTTTTATGTTACTGATCCTATTGGTGCTAAGCTCACCCTGAACAAATAAATATAATTTAAAAGTCGTTGTCGTTGTCTCCTGTATGCAGACAATGAGCTAGCTAATTAGCCATCGACGCTAACTCCTTGCTCTGTTTGTATTTTGTGTTTGCTTAAGGATTCGCTTCTGAGAGCAAAACATAAAAAGTCAGCATGTCTACAACATCTGAACTAAGCTAGTGTTATTACTAGATTAACATGTTGTTTTTGTGTTGCAATTCCGTGCTGTGCGTGTACTTAAGTTGTGTGTGTATTTTTGTTCAAGAATCCCTTTCTACATTTGAGTCCGCCTCCATCATCATGGACCCTCCAAGCTCCCCTGCCTCTACCCCAGCACCAGCAGCTGTGTCAACACCGCAACCAGTGTCAACACCGGGGACGTCCAGCACGACCCAACAACGTGCTATCACTGGTGAGAAAGTTCACAGCAACATTTACTTAGGTGAAAGTACAGATAAAGTGCCAAAAATGTAGTCAAATAAGTATCACAACTCATATAAACTCATTCAGAGGCAGCAGCAAAAACTAATGGCTTCAAACATAAACTATCCCTTGTAAAATCTACTTAAGTGCAACACATCCGCATAATTTTTTTTTCTTAAATACAACGACAAAGCAATTTGTCACATTCTACCATTGGCTTTTAGCTTCAAGTGTATTCCCCAATATAGTTTTTAAACTAAACTTGCTTTGGTTAACCACCTCTTATTTCTGCCTTTTTTCTAGGCAAGAGGAAAAGGGTCCCGGCCGGAACAGACCTGCAGAGCATGCTCGAAGAGATGCAGTCGGAGGATGAGCGGAACCGGGCCCAGTGTGACCATGTCTATTTGCTTCTGGGTGATGCACGTGAGGCAAGGGAGTGTGAAGCTGCCCTATGGAGGGAAGAGATGGCCCAGAACGCTTCCTTCAATCAAGCGTTCCTCGGTGTGCTGGGCGAGCTGGTGCAGGCGATGCGTGGCCGACATGTGTGACCCACCCCCCCCATTGTGCGTCCCGTTCCCCCCATTTCATTTTTCGTTTTACTCAGCCCTCTGTTCTAGGAGAGGCATACTTTGCACACTGTAAATAGTTTGGTCTGACTGTAATAAACATTTTTGACAAATGCATCATGATTTTCAATTTTCTGGGTGAACATCCCACCACTGGGAGGCTCGTCTAAACGCCCAGACCGACTTTTTGCAGCGATTTTGTGACAAGAGTCATCTGAAACACACACACACACACAGCACACATATTTTAATACCTAATAGCTCATCTTGAGCTTGATACTGCTGTATGGCTTCCCAAACTCTCCTGTACTTTTCCAGAGTGTTTCGTCTCGCTGCCCGCAGTCTTCTCTGTGGCACTCAAGCAGCAGGTATACCATCGCCTCCATGTCCCCATAGTTGTTTTATGTTTGTGTCGCATAACAAAAGACGACGCTGGAGTTTCGGCTGCCTTGCTATGACGACTCCACCCACGCTGAGGTGGTACTCTACTGTAATGGAAAATGACCAAAACTGAGTCGAGCCAAGCCGAGTCAAGCCGAGTAGGTACTAGTGGAAAAGGGCCATTAGAGGTAGAAGGCTGGGCCAGAGGAGGCTGATTATTATCACAGATGATCTGTCTCATATTTTATTGTCAGGACATGGTCACAGTTTTAGTGGATATGACTAAAAGTAGTGTTTAAAAAAGTTACTGACTATATCTTTAATGAAGTTTACGTTTTCACAATTCCATAGTAAACGGCTCAGCCTAGTCATTTTAATCTCTGAGTTAATCTTCATTTTTGCTCCAATTGTCAAATTGTGCGACTTTTCTCAATTTTCTCAAATCCAATAATGAAGAACTTGTTTCGTCTCTAAACTTTGGCAGGATCATCTAAGGACTTCATCTGTCTAAAATTATCAAAGGAATTTTAATACATCAAACTGTTTTAATTCTACAAACAGACAGTATTTTGATACTCGATACGAAGTGTTTAAAATGGTGTTCAGATTAGTCAAATGGTGAGTCCACCCTTATAGTCCTTATCTTGGTGTAATTTTTACTGAATTGAATACCGGAGTCAGGCTCCTGGACCTGAGGGCATCCCCGGCCGAGCTCTCAAGGTGTGTGCAGATCCAGCTGGCAGACGTCTTTGCAGACATTTTCAACATGTCACTGCTCCAGTCTGTAGTCCCCACATGCTTCAAGGAGACCATCATTGTCCCTGTCCCCAAGAAAACCAAAATCCTCTGCTTGAATGACTACCACACAGTAGCACTTACCTCCACCATTAAATGCTTTGAGCAGTTAGTCAAATCATTCATCACCTCCTCCCTCCCGGACTCACTGGACCCACTTCAGTTTGCCTACAGGCCCAATAGGTCAGCTGAAGATGCCATTGCCCTCACTCTCCACACTGCCCTCTCACACCTGGACCAGAGGGACACATATGTGAGAATGCTGTTCATTGACTACAGCTCAGCATTCAACACCATCATGCCCTCCAAGCTCGTCACCAAGCTCCAGAGACCTCGGGCTCAACAGCGCCCTCTGTGACTGGATCCTGAACTTCCTGGATGGGCAGACCCCAGGCTGTGCGGATGGGCAGCACCACATCCTCCACCCTGACTCTGAACACCGGCGCCCCCCAGGGCTGTGTGCTCAGCCCTCTGCTGTACTCCCTGTTCACGCATGACTGCGTGGCCACCCTTACAGCTCCAACACCATCATCAAATTTGCTGACGACACGACCGTCATTGGCCTGATCACCGGTGACGACGAGACGGCCTACAGAGAGGAGGTCAGAGACCTGACATCTTGGTTCCAGGACAACAATCTCCATCTCAACATCAGCAAAACTAAGGAGCTGATCATGGACTTCAGGAGGAGGCAGAGAGAGGAACACGCCCCCCTCTCCATCAACGGGACTACGGTGGAGAGAGTCAGCAGCTTCAGGTTCCTCGGGGTCCACATCAGTGAGGACCTCACCTGGACTCATCACACTGACTTTATCACAAAGTCAGCCAGACAGCGGCTCTTCTTCCTCCGCAGGCTGCGGAGGCTCAACATGGACTCAAGGATACTCTGCAGCTTCTACAGGTTCACTATAGAGAGCATCCTGACTTGGCTGCATCATCACGCCTGGTGGTCACAGCAGCTGCACCGCCCTCAACCGTAAGGCTCTAGAGAGGGTGGTGAAAGCTGCTCAGCACATCACCAGGACGGAGCTGCCATCCATGGAGGACCTCTACACCCAGCGGTGTAGGAGGAAGGCCACCAAAATCATTAAGGACCCCAGTCACCCCAGCTACAAACTGTTCTGCCTGCTGCCGTCTGGCTGATGGTTCCGCAACATTCGAGCCCGAACCACCAGGCTCAGTGACAGCTTCATCCCGCAGGCCATAAGACTCTGTCCACAGCAACACTACTTTTTAAATAACACCTTCACTTCTTGTTGTATATATTTTTCTATTGTATATATATCTTATTATATATATGTTACTTATAAAACTACATTTACAGTTTATATTTTATTTGTATAACCTTATATTTTAAGGTCTTTATTATTATTATTACTCTAGTTTATTATTTATCTTAAATTTTATTTTATATTTTTATTTTTTAAATTATCTTTTTTTTTCTTGTTGACAGCCTCTATTGTTATTAATATTCTTTTTAGCATTGACAGGAGAGCCTAGGATTTAAGAATTTCATTACCAGTGATTGCTGATGTAAATTGTTGTGTAATGACAATAAATTCTTGAAATGAAAATCTTGAAATCTCAGATCCATCAGTAATCTCAGACAGCAGAGTTTCACTGGTTAGAAAAAAACTTAAATAAAACTAAAAAGTAAATTAACTTAAATGTTGTTGTGCTACAAGAGATTAGTGAATTAGA